>CAJQUW010016699.1:0-30968 GCA_907163375.1 Prostheceraeus crozeri
ATTCTTATTGAAAATGGAAACTATCTTAGTATGTGGCTTAACATCCTTCAACTATCGACAAGATATTTTCAAATACAAATTGAATCCAAGAAGGGGCTGCAATTGAGTGAAATTCATTTTAGGAATGCACATGTGAGATATTACCAGTTAACATTCCAGGGCCCAACGTTGAAGTGACTTTTCCTTAAGATTTAGTTTACAATCAAAGGCGGACCGTGAAGGAGGCTAATGAGGCGGCAGCCACAAGGACCCGTGTCGATGGAACTGGTACTGTATCTATAAAAATGACTGACAGTATTATTTTCAAGTTTCCGATTATTCCTGAGCGGATTGACATCAATATACACCGTATATCAATCTTCTAAAAAATTCAGCATTTGTTTTAGTTTCATTTTTTACTCTGAAAACATGATAATTGAATATTTGCTTAAAAATCCAGCTATGATAACATTAACTTCAGTGTGCATTCAACATGAGCTGTTAAACACCAGTTGTAAAATTTGAAAATGAAAACCCTCATCGTTTCATGGCCACGCTCGTTCTCTTAGTGAAATACAACGAGAAAGTGATCTAGGTTACAGCATCTCCAAACACGAAGCTATGATAATGAATAGAACTCGTTCACAACCATGAAACCATGAAACGATGAGAGTTTTCATTTTCAAGTTTTTTTGGAAGATCGCTCCAACAAACAAGTTGTAAAATTCCTGAAAAGTAGCATGACAGGGTAGAAGTAACATGGCATATAAGTGAAAGTAACATGGCTGGAAAGTATGAAGGTGTTCAAGCGCTACTCAAAAGTGATTGTTCTGCGGCACATTTCGTTCCTTGCTTTGGCCATTCCCTTAATCTTGCAGACAACGAATCAGAAAACCGCATTCCGGAAGCAACATCATGTTCAGAAGATATACACGTTCTTCAGCGCATCGCTTCCATCGTGGGACGCACCTGACTGAGTCGCCATCAACTCCTCTGGTTAACACTAGAATGGTCATGGTATTAATTTTGATACCAAACTTTCTTTACCATAATTTTTTTATCTACTTAATGATTCTGAACATACTCAAATATGAATGACAATTGACATTTTGATGAGTATTACCATATATGCAATGCAGGTAGATTTCCTGTATATGAATACTGCTGAAACATGACCACTATACCGACAATTGTCAGTGGTATGAATTTTGATATCATGGGAATCCCCTGTGAATTGTAGGCAGACCTTGCTGACGAATTATATTAAAGAATTCACTTATTCAAAATCTGCATGTCTGAACAACTTCAACGCCTGTGATAATTTGGCGTTGATATTGATTTTGAAATAGTTCGCATAAGACATGACACCTTGCTGCATTCGATATTCGATTTGTCCGATGTAAACGAAAACTGATACATATTCATGAAATGGTGCGACTCTCAGTGTAGAGCGTTTATGAGAACATCATTATGATTCTTCATGCAACCGTTGACTTCAATATAGCGAGAAAACTAGAGAAAGCTGAGGAGTCGCTTGAGGAAATCGCTTGTCATCGATATGAAGAATGAGCGTCATACTATTCGCTGTATTCGGACAGCGATAATGGTGCATCTACGTTCGGGACGTCATGAGGAAGCGTCTCAGATGCATCAAATAACTTATTTGAAAGAGACGGCACAATATAGCAAAATCTCACTTGCCGAAGTTTTAAGATTGGTGAAGCATAGCACGTGTTCAAACTCTAAGCTTGACCTACGTCAGATCTGAGTAGTAAGCAAGTGACAAATACTGGACCGCGCAAGATGGCCGCCGTCGTGGCTGACGTCCCCCCCCCTCTGGAACGACAGTGTCGTGATGTGCCGGCCAGGTTGGCCGCCATCGCGAAAAGTCGCTGACGCCCCCCCCCTCTGGAACGACAGAGTGTGAGACTCGGGTGACTGGGTCCGACCGCCTGGTGGACGTGGGCGACCGTCTAGGTTGACGTGGGCGACCGTCTAGGTTGACATGGGCGACCGTCTAGGTGGACATGGGCGACCGTCTAGGTTGTCTTGGATGGTGAAACGGTGGCCAGATTTGGATTCAGCGTCAAATTCTGCATCAGTGGTGTGATTTCCAGCTCAATCGGCGAGAAAAACTGTTTCTTCAAAATTTTGACATAGAATGTGGGACGTTTTGGTGTGTAGGGTCCAAACGAAGCCTCGGATGAGAAAACGGAGGCCAGATTCGGATTCAGCGTGAAATTCTGCATCTGTATGGTGAATTTGAAAGCAATCGGAGAGAAAAATTTTTTCGCTGACGTCCCCCCCCCCTGGACAGCTTGCTTCGATCTTGGCTTCCAGTGGACGGATTTTGTCGAGTGAGGTGTCATTTGAAAGCTAAGAGTGAGACAAATTCAGTGAAACAAACGGCTTGTTCCTATCTGTCTTCGTCTAGATGTGAGACGCCATTTAAGATTTTAGGTCGGAGCTCACTTGAAAAAATCCTAAGTGTCAGAGTGGCTTTGTATGGGTAAAATTTTGAAAATTTTCCAAAGTGTGGAATTTCGACCTGGGACCTTTACCAAAGTTTGTTTCATCAAATTTCGCTGACCCCCCCCTCCCCCCCCTGGACAGCTTGCTTCGATCTTGGCTTCCAGTGGACGGATTTTGTCGAGTGAGGTGTCATTTGAAAGCTAAGAGGGAGACAAATTCATTGAAACAAACGGCTTGTTCCTATCTGTCTTCGTTTAGATGTGAGACGCCATTTAAGATTTTAGGTCGGAGCTCACTTGAAAAAATCCTAAGTGTCAGAGTGGCTTTGTATGGGTAAAATTTTGAAAATTTTCCAAAGTGTGGAATTTCGACCTGGGACCTTTACCAAAGTTTGTTTCATCAAATTTCGCTGACCCCCCCTCTGGACAGCTTGCTTCAATCTTGGCTTCCAGTGGACGGATTTTGTCGAGTGAGGTGTCATTTGAAAGCTAAGAGTGAGACAAATTCAGTGAAACAAACGGCTTGTTCCTATCTGTCTTCGTTTAGATGTGAGACGCCATTTAAGATTTTAGGTCGGAGCTCACTTGAAAAAATCCTAAGTGTCAGAGTGGCTTTGTATGGGTAAAATTTTGAAAATTTTCCAAAGTGTGGAATTTCGACCTGGGACCTTTACCAAAGTTTGTTTCAAGAAATTTTGTCATGAGACCGACATCGAAGCAGTGGTCGATGATGCTAGCACTCTATTTCTAGAGTTAATGAATACATTCTCTGATAGCATTATCATGGCGCGATTAGTTGCGAAAATTAAGTTTAGTCATTTTGGAAAGGAAGAGGTGGAAAGTCGCTCTTTCCATTTTGCTTCTTATTCAATGGAAGTGGTAGATCACCCCCAAGAATTTTTTAAAAGACATATGATAAAAATTGCTGAACGTCTTAACGCATTTAACCATCATGGTAGCAGTCTAGTGATTGAAGCGATTTCAGATATTCACATTCAACTTTCCATAAAGAAAAATTGAAAATGCAGTGGTACTTGATTGTAGCACAACTGGTTTTCGAGCTATGTCTGCTCACTCTCGAAGTATATTCCTTCTGTACATGCGTCTATTATTTAGAAAAGGCTAGCAAATTCATATCTTCAAAAAGACTTGCTATAGACATCAGTAATGGTGAAACTATGTGTTGCGATGTATGTAAGCGAAAGGATGGAAATGAAAAGCGCATCTTCAAGAGATGTAAGCATGCTTTTTGTCAACGCTGTTTCATACGTAATTGCATTCAACTTTGCCAATGTAACCACTGTGATATTGCTCATTTCGAGTGTCACTTATGTCGCAATAGTTAGTACCTATGCAAATGTGGTAAAGATAGGTTTTAGCAAAGACTAACACGGAAAATGGCGAAACGTAAAATGACGAAACGTAAAAGTCAAAAGTTTTCTTCAGCCATTCAAGCTCTCCGACGAATGAAAGCAAATCAGCGATACAATGCTATACGACATGCTAACGATAAATTCATTTGTGAAATTATTTCTCATGTGAGAAAGTTGAGGACGAAGAAATTAGCACCAAAACAACGAAAGTTACTTAAGCGATATGCTACAAAATTGCGTTTCATCTCCAATCCTAAAGTCACCCTTCAAAGAAAGAGGAAAACTCTAACACAAAAGGGCGGTTTCCTTTCAGCAATACTTCCGATGTTAGCTCCTGTCGTGGGTAACCTATTGGGTAATATCTTTGGCTCTAAGCGTTAATTATGCAAATGTTGAGTCTCAAAGTAATAAAATGGATTTCAGACTTCAATGTGATAAAGTTCTGACTGTATCAGGTCCATCTCATGCAGGTAAAACTGTTTTCACGCTGAATTTATTGGATAAAAGAAAGGAGTTGTTTAAGGAACCTATCAATCGAGTGATTTGGTGTTATGGTATTTATCAACCGTCG
Organism: Prostheceraeus crozeri; assembly: GCA_907163375.1. NCBI lineage: Eukaryota > Metazoa > Platyhelminthes > Polycladida > Euryleptidae > Prostheceraeus > Prostheceraeus crozeri. The sequence goes on from CAJQUW010016699.1 coordinate 4,395, forward strand.
CTGTTTCAGGAATTGCAAAGTCGCAACTTTATTCGACATGAAGGAACTATTCCAGTGGATAAACTTCAGTCTAATGATGTTGTTGTATTGGATGATTTATTAAAAGAAAGTAAGAATTCAAAAGATGTTACAGATATGTTCACTCGCGCAGCACACCATAAAAGGTGTTTTATCATCTATATTACACAAAATTTGTTTCCTGATGGAAAAGAAGCTCGTACACGAAACCTGAATACACACTATTATGCTATTTTCAAGAATCCGCGAGATAAAAGTCAATTTGAAATTTTAGCGCGACAAGTTGCACCCAGAGGATCAAAAGCCTTAATTGAAATTTTTCAAGCAGCTACTGAAAAACCATACGGTTACTTATTCATTGACTTTACGCAAGAGTGTCCGGAAGAATTTAGATTTCGAAGTGATATTTTGAAAACTCCCATGATTATCTACAAACTATGAGTTCTTATTCTCGCATGATTGTTATTCCTCAGGATGAATATGTACAATTGACTGCCATGCAGCAAGTAAAGCAACCTCTTGCAAATCAAATGTATAGGAAAGAAATAGATTATCAGCAAAATGTTCACATCAAAGATCCACATCGTGCTGTATTATTACAATCGGAAACTGTTGAGCAATTGAAAAACTTGAAGAATAAGATGCGTGACTCTGTATCGACTGCTACACCTTTAGCATCTCGCGCACATGCCATATCTCTTTTCAACAGTATTGAGCCCCATCTCAATGTAAATGATAGAGGAGAAATCATTACAGATGAAAATAAAGTGATTGATGCTTCACGTTATGAAGACTTGATTCAGTATGCGACACGTAGAAAGCGCCGTCAGGGCTATGTTCCACCTGGTTGGTCATACTTTCTTAAACTATTGAAAAAGCATAATGTACCAAAATTTGCTTTAAATAATGAGACATTGAAAGAACTTGATTCAACAGTGGCTACTACTCCAATGCTTCAGACGATGAAAATGCCAACAAATTGGTTTAAGGCGTCACCTGCTACATCCCCTCCCACACTCACTAGGCAAACAAGAGGAAGAACTCGACGTAGATCTACATCGCCACTAAAACTGGTAAAAGGAAAACGTAAAACAGCTCCTCCCAGGAAATACATGTTCTCAGACTATTAATATGAAGCAGATGTGTTGCTTGCCATGTAATGAGCCGCCAGAGGTGAATGTCGTTGTCACTTGCACTTGCTGCGCCAGCTGTCATAATGAAACCCCTAAGCAATGTGAACACGATCGCAAAACCGCTAAAGCTAAATGCTGCAGTTGTTGTAAATGTAGAAAGGCAAGAAAACAAAAAGATGAGAAGGAGGAAAAAGAGTCAGTCGTCATCGACTGAACGTTTGAAGTCAATCTATTATGATGTAAAACATCCGGCAGGATTTGCATCTATCAAGAAATTATCAAAAGCGAGTGGTCTTCCACAATCACAAGTGAAACGATGGTTAAAGGGTCAGGCTACCTATACACTCCACAAACAAGCGAAAAAGAAGTACCGCACCCGCCATTATATTGTTCATGACATCGATGAACAGTGGCAAGCAGATTTGTGCGATGTTGCCTCCATTTCAAAACATAACTCGGGCAATGATTTTATTTTAACCGTCATTGATATTTTCTCACGTTATGCGTGGGCTCAACCTTTAAAAACTAAAGAAGGGAAAGGAGTAGCAAAAGCATTCCAAACAATTTTTCGAGAAGGTCGCATTCCAAAAAGAATTCAGAGTGATCAAGGAAAAGAGTTTGAAAATCAGCATGTGACAAGATTATTTGAGAGGCATGACATTGAGTTGTTTAGTGTAAAGAGTGCTTATAAAGCTGCACTCGTTGAACGTTTTAATCGCACATTAAAAAATCGCTTGTGGCGACATTTTACTGCCATCTTGACACAAAATTGGACAAAGGTTCTACAAGATACACTCCATGCCTACAATCACTCTATCCATCGTTCTATTGGACTCAGACCAGTAGATGTAAATGCTGACAATGTAGATAAAGTGCGCGAATCATTCCAACGTAAACGCACTCATGTGAAAAGTGATGTGAAAATTGGCGATAAAGTTCGTATCTCAAAAGTGAAAAGTGTTTTTGCTAAAGGGTACCTCCCGAATTGGACAGAGGAGGTATTTACAGTATCAAGGATTAATCAAAAAGACTCTCCGACCACCTACAAGTTGAAAGATTACGATAATGAAGAAATTGAGGGTAGCTTTTACCGCGATGAGATTGAGGTAGTCACTGAAAGTGAAACATATTTGGTAGAGAAAATCATTCGATGTAAAAAACGGCAAGGTGAAGAATGGTGTCTTGTTAAATGGGCTGGTTATCCTTCAAGTATGAACTCTTGGATGCGTCGTGCCGACATCTTTCATCTAAGTGATCGACAGTGATTCATGCAAAGTTGTAACTAACAATGTTTAGGGTTTGAGCTATGAATCCAACTGCCTCATTTTATTCACGACCCTCCTATGTAAGTGGCGGAGGACAAATTTACATCGGTGCTCGCCGCCAACGTGGAGGTAGCATACTTGGTGCACTGAAATCTGTTGTAGCACCTCTCATATCCAATGTCGGTAGATCTTTAAAACGAAATGTTTTAAGTAATGCCGTTGGCTTTGCTGGTGATGTTGCTAGTGATCTTTCCAGAGGTAGAAGTTTTAAGAGCAGTTTGTTGAATCTTGGGAAGGAACGCGGTTTAAAAACATTGAAGCAGACCATTGCTGGTGTTACTCAAGGAAAGAAATCACCTAAACGAATGAATAAAGGAAGGAGGAAACATCGCGGAGCTGGTAAGGTGCGATCTTCAGTCAAAAGGCATTCACGCAAACGTCGCAGAGGCTCTAATCATTCATCAGGCGCTAAACGACGACGCTGCTATAACTTCTAATCATGGAGTGTAAAACTTCCGGTTTTTGTTTGTTCGATCAACAAGCCATACAGACAGATATTCTTAGTTCAAGTATTGTAGATTATCATCCTCGAACAGCTGAGAATGCTGGTCCCATTGAATTTGTTATTCCTGGTGGTAGTGATGACTACATAGATTTGAGTTATGCGATGCTTGATTTGAGGTTTAGAATTCAGCAAGCAGATGGAACTGCTATTGACGATGCACATAAAGTTGGACTGAACAATTTACCATTGACTACATTACTTCGTGATGTTTCTCTAACGATTGGAGAGCAGCAGGTGGAAGGTGGTCAAAGCGATTATCCCTATAAATCATATTTCAATCATGTATCACAGTTTCATCCAGCAGCACAAAAAAGTCATATGGAAGCCATGGGATGGTACAGAGATGAAGCAGGAAAATTTGATGTTGAAACAAACAGTGGCTTTGTAAAGCGATCTGCTATGATTAAAGATAGTAGAGTATGTCAGCTATATGGTCCGCTGAATTTAGACTTCTTTAGACAGTCAAAGTTTTTACTGTGTAATACCAGCATGCGACTCAAGCTGACATTGAATAAGCCTGAATTTGCGCTGAATGCATTTGCTAAAGTTGACAATTTTAGAATTCATGTGGAAGATATTGCACTTTACATTCGTCGAGTAGTACCGAATCCAAGTGTCATTAGAGGGCATGCTGAAGGTCTTAACCGCCAAAATGCCATTTACCCCGTTCAGCATACAAAGCTTCTCACCTTTACAATTCCGAAAGATCAAAAGAGTTTCATGAAAGATGGCCTCTTTCCATCGGAAGCACCGAAGCTCCTCATGGTGGCAATGGTTGAAAATGATGCATTTAATGGTAATATAAAGAAGAATCCTTTCAATTTTAAACACAATCAGTTAAGTGAAATTGCTTTACGTGTAAATGGTGTGAGTCATCCTGGTCCACCCTACAAACCAGATTTTGCTTCGGATCAATTTATGCGCAGTTATGTTGATTTTATGGATGTCTTTGGCTTTTACAATACGGATGACACCAACGGACTCACTATGAAAGAGTTTAAGAGTGGATATACTATTTATGCATTTGATTTGACTGCTGACAGCGATATTAGTGCACCCTATCGTCAAGCGAACGTGCCTCATAATATTCGTTTGGATTTGACGTTCAAAAGAACACTACCTGAGACGATCAATGTATTAATTTATGCAGTCTTCGATTCAAATATTGAAATTACAAAGTATCGTGACGTGATTCTTCAGTATAATCGTTAATGAGTTGGTTGACTGCTGACGATATTAAGACTAAAGTGCAGCGTAATGCAGACGAAGCGACGTTGAAAGCTTTCGATAATGTCTATTCACTCGATACCTTACCACCTGCAGTAAATCACTATCCCATCTTTATTGTGCTAAACACTCATTCGCAGAATTTAGGCGGTGAGCATTGGAAAGCGATCTTTATTGGAGAAGACCGACGTGGTGAACTATTTGACTCTCTTGCTCAACCTCCAAATATACCAACACAGCAGTGGTTGAGAAAACATACGCGTCAATATCAGCGAAATGAACGCATACTACAACATCCACTTTCATCAACGTGTGGTGCTTTTGTACTGTACTTCATCTTAAGACGTTTACATGTATCTCGATTTGCATCTGTTATTCAAAACTTTTCATGTAATCCATCCTCTAATGAAAAAATGATTTGTAAGTTCTATCATGATTTGAAATAAAAACATCATGTTGGAAAAATTGTTTTTTATTTTACAATCCGCTGGGTACGTACATACTCAATGAGATAGTCTAGGATCATATTTGCTTGTACATGAGATTTTAGTCCAGTAATGATCACTTTACTATTATGAAAGATTGCCACATGCACAGGTAACCAACAACTAATGAGAGCTGCAGGAAAAAGTTCGGGTTCATAACACAAACTGTAACTGCTGGTACGAATCTTCAAAAATGATAGACTGTCACTCAATTGAGTAGAGATCACCATATTGTCCACAGTCAGATTCGACATCACACACCTCTCCCTCTTCCATATCCGACGTAGTAGTCTTTGTAGCTCTAAGCGCATTGACTGCGCCGATGAATGAGAAAGGGCGCCGAGAATCTGTACAGTCCCATTTGGGAAGAGTTGAAGATTCCGTGAATTGTTCATCTTCACCACTAACATTTGAGGACGGCCCCGGTAATACTTGCTGTTTGGAAGCTGTTGGTGTAATGTTGTGAGATCGATTTTGGTGTAGAGTCTGAAGCGACGGAGAATGTTGACGATGGTGTAGCGATGGCGCTTCATGATGAAAGAATGAGTAAATTGAGCGATGTACCTTCCTTTTATACTTTTCCCAACTACCTTGATGAAATGTGAAGTTAGTATGAAGTTGGGAATGATAGAGTTTAATTCGCCGATTGTTGACGCGCAGCCAGATGCGATTTCCAATACGTGAATGTCTTTTCATATAGAAGTATTTCAAGTCCTTCATGATATGATGTAGAGATTGAAAATGACGATAAGATAAAGCAAACTCTCTTCTCACATTTCCAGTTGAATCTTTGAAATAGACGTTTCGATCATGATCCGTTTCAATACGTTGTAGGGAATCTAATTTCCAACTCATGATGTGTGGTAGTCATGTCTGATTAAGATTTGCATAGTAGGGCGATGAACTCACGACGAATAAATGTCATGATGGAGCGATGTATATATCTTCTATACTTCTCCCAATTGTATTTGCGAAATGAGAAACAGTTTGCGGAATGAGAATGGTAGATTTGAATTTCATTTCTGTAATGTTGAAGCCAAACTTGATCACCCAAGGAGATGAATCTTAATGTTTCAAAATATTCCAAATCCCTCATGATATCATTGAGGTTGACAAATTGTCGCCATGTTAATGTAATTCCTCTTGATGTATGACCATGAGAATTTTTGAAATGTACGTTTCCATCACGATCAACTCTGATATATTGTAGAGAGTCCAAAATCCAAGTCTTCATGATGTTATGCAAAGTTGCAGATTAGCAATATAAAAATGTCGTTTTATCATATTTTGCTTAGCAATGCGGCTACAAAGAGATTTACTAGTAATCGAGCCGCACTCTTTTCTACTCCCATTGATCATGTACAACAGCTAAATGGAAATTGGGAAGTGGGTGTCACTCAACTTGTTTATAGCAACTGTGTCTATACTTTTGATCATGAGGTGATGACTATTAATATGAGGCGTACAGCTGCTTACCAATGTGAAAAGGGCTGCCGAGTATACATTCCACAGTGGCCAAAGAAAGATCTCTTATTATGTAAAAAGTTTATATATGATTTCCTGAATAAAGCGTGTAAACATATTGCCCAATTTACTCCGCACAATGATGATTATACTTATATACATCATGTAGTTGAGAAAGATTGGATTGTTGGTTTAAGTCCAAGTTTAAGAAATGATTTAGGCTACCTCGCTAGCGCCTTGACAAGCTATGATAATTTTAACGTTAATTACCACATAAGTGGTCATAAACAGTTAATATATCGAGAGGAAGCTTATTATGTAGATCTTATTCCAAAAAATGAGAAGACGTTGGTGAAGAAGATTGTGATTAAGCCAAGAAAGACAAACATGACTCCTGAAACATTATTGAAGAAATTTAATTATCTCCTTCGAGTTGATGGTAAACAAGTGGCAACATTGACTTATATCAAATCATCTAATCATATTGCAATAAGTAAATTAAATGATGATGATCTAATATTAGTTTGTTCAAAAGATTTTCATCAGTTCTTACGACATCGTTCTGCAGCTGTTCATGGAAAATTTAATATGCAACATTTAGCATATGAAAGGTCAAATCAATTTGATACAGAATGGAGCGTATCTTTATACAGAAAGTGTGTAGAGCCTTTAGGTGGTATCTTACATGAAACAAGAGTGTTGATGCCTCGCATTATTACTTCAGTTAAATTGGTTGTAGATTATTTAAATGAAGTGATTAATGACCAACATATTTCATTTTCTGAAAAAGAAGGTACTTTGTCTCTCACTATAAGTGGAAAAGGTATTGAACTAATTATGGATAAAACTCTAATGGACATTTTGGGTTTTGACCAAAATATCTTTGAAAGTGGTACTGTAACCAAAGCTAGCGCAGACATGTCGCTATCGCGTCGTATTAACTATTTTCAGATATATTCCAATATTGGTGAAGATGTACGTGTGGGAGATGTTGAAGCTCCATTGCTAGCAATGATAACATACCAGCCAAAAAGCTGCAGTATTTTATCTGAGCATACTTTCAAGAAAGTGCATTATACAAAGCTGAAATCAAACTACATCCCACAAATTGATATTGCCATTTATGACGATGCTGGTGCGTTGATCCCTTTTCATAAAGATGCTGTGACAAGTATCACACTCCATTTCCGAATGAAGAGTTAATGCAAAAGTATGCTAATATATTTTTCCAATGTGAATAATATGGAAAGTGAAAATAAGGACTCGTTTCTAATCTACTTGCCCAGTAATGCTTCTATGAATAAATTTCCCAAAAATAAACCATCAGACTATCGAGTAGAATTAAATCGGCCACTGCATTTAGAAGGTGAATGGGAGGTTGGCGTTTCTAGTATTTGCTATGATAGCAATATTCAGAATGTGAATGATTTGGAAGAAATGATATTGACTCCTCGCACCCATGATGGAATAACGATGAATAATGCATTTCAGTTCCCATACAATTTAACGTCAGATGGAAAGTGGAACTATGAATGGATTCAGATAAAATCAGATTCTTATGAGCCATTTGGGAATGAGAAAATTATTAAGGCATTCAACAGTGGTAATACTTCCATCATGAAGAATAAAAATCAGAAAGCTTATGAGTTTACTATCTATCATTGGAGTGGGAGACAGTTCCTCCGCTTTCATTCTTTTACTAAAGGTCTTACACTGAGGTTGGATAATGAATTCTATCCACATCTTGGTTTTGGTCATGGACTACATCTAACGTCAATTGCTACTGCAAATGTTAAAAAAGTTTATTCAAATCGAATCAACAAATTTCATTATAGATTTAAAATATTTGATGAAGATGTTGTAGAATGCGAAGAACGCATCATTTTGAAAAAGCGTGGTGTTCAACCTTTATCACTTATTGAGTTAGTAAAACGATGGAATGAGACTGTGGGTAAGAAGTATGGAGAGAAAATTATGGCGGACAAAAATAAGTTGGTTATTCAGAAATATAATGACAAACTTACAGTTTATTTCTCTCCAACCTTGCGTCATTTTGTAAGACATTATACGCCTATTATTGGAAGCGGTGTGGTGTATGGTTCTCATGAATATCACACTAAAGCTGATTCAGTTAATGATGAATGGTGGGTGGACATCTATGGCGATCGCATCAAGAAAATTTACCAGTCTTATGAAGAATCTAAAGTTGCTATCAATATAATGCCGCGTCTATATCATACAGTTGAAAGCTTCATTCATGTAGTAAATCCTTATATACAACAGAAGTTGAAGCATGTGATGAAAAGTAAATATGATGCAAAGACACACCACATTTCGTTTTCAATTGAAAATCAACGCGTTGTTCTGAAACTGGGTGATGACATTCAATGTCAATTGAGTAAAAATTTGAAAAAAACTCTTTGGCTTTTCAATGCTACAAACAGTGTTTGCTGCTGCGCATACGATTGGTATAGAAACACCAATGACACTTGATAAACATGAACAGCACCTTTACATTCAAAGTGATTTGATTTTACCTATTTCTGTTGGCGAGAAAAAAGAATACATTTTACGTGATTTCATTCATGATAAAGACGCTTCATATGGAATAGTCGAGAAGATGTTTGAATCTATTTTCTATCATCCCGTCGTCAAACAAACTATACCCTCTATTGCTATCAAAATTACCAATGGCTTACAAGAGTGTATCCATGAGTGGGATTGTAGTTAGATGTGTCGAAATATTTTTCTAATGACTTACCTACTTCATTAAAATTTAAATCTTTTTGAGTGGTAATTCCTAAAAAGAAACTATCTGTATCACCACCCAGCAAGCGAACCTCTTTTACGAGAGGGCATGGTTTTAATATTTTGTAGAAGAGTTGATACATTTCAAGCTTGGAATAATCTAAAACGGCTTGCCCAATATAGATGGGTTTGCACAACTCAACTTCTGATTTAATCATTTTAACACCTACAAGATCCTCATCGATGATGTCTCTATCAATGAAAAGAGGTGATGAGGTCAATTTGTGATATTTTTGTTCATCAACGACTAGTTTGTAATTCATACGTTTTCTAACATCCTCCATGGTCTTTCCGAATAGACTGTTATTCTTATATTTATAAAAATCCTTTTCAAAATTATTTTGGGCGAGTGCACGTTTTTGACTGTTACTATCTATGTAGGGTTTGAGGAAGGCTTTCTGTCTAAATTTGATAATGCGGTGAACTGACTTTAGAAGCATGCCCATTTCTAAATAGAATTTTAATATGCAGAAGTGTACGAGATAATTTTTCTTATCATATTGGGTGAGTAAAAGTTTGCGGCATGGTTTGTACCTTGGCTGTCCACACTCTGTTAAGTTATTATGAAATTGTGACATGAATGGTGAAAACATATCTTCAGTCACTTCGCCAGATTCAGGTGCGAGTGGGAAATCAGCAGTTTTATTTTTAATACTATTTGGATAAATCAAATCCACTTCAAAATAATATCCCCAATCACCTTCATCTGGAATATTCAGTATGTTTGAAGGGTTGGAGTAATACTCAAGCTCATTTTGATTTAACCAACTAAACTCGGAATGAGGTAGTGGTTTAGACAGTGAACTGCCATATAAATTATTTTGGTCATAGTACTTTAGGTGGATATGATCATTACCTACTGTTTCAGATTTTATATGATGTTTATTTACAAATGTGAGACCACCGCGTATTCCGCGCTCAAATATATTATACATCTCCGGGTCTTGTAAGAGATGAATGGTCTCACCAGTCATTTTAAAGGCTGATTTAAAGGACATGGCTGGTAGACTGACAAAGTGGACAGGATTTAATTTGTCTTCTTCTAATGCCACTCGTCGAAATTCCTGAAAGACATCAGCCAGCAAAATGACATCTAATTCTAAGTAAGCGATCATATAATCGCCAAACGTTTTACAATCAAATTTTAACCATGCCTCTTGAGCATGTTCATAGTCCTCTACTGGACAATCTTCACCCGTCAAATCGTTTTTGAATTTGTCAATGGAAGGAAGGGTTGTTTCATTTAGTTTAGACATTGAGCTAAAATACGCATAAGGAAAGACTCCTTTGCGAGTGATTATTTCATCCGTTAAGTTTGGATAGTGTTTCTTCAAAGTTTGACTATGGGGAAGAAACTTGAGATTTCGAACGAGAGAAGCTAGTGACGCTGACATGAATTGAAATGAATCTAAAAATTTTATTTCGAAGAAGACTATCTTATTTTCTTTAGTTTTATCTACTGGTACTTTTGCTGTCATTGCCATGAATTTTTCTCTCGTTTGCGCTATTACATTGAACTGCCACGATTTCATCTGGCTCAACCCTCCTTTTATGAGCATATGACTGTCATAGCCCTTAAAGTTATGAAAAATGACGGGTAGTACACGACGTCTCAACCAAAGTGAAAAGTTACATTTGGAGCAGAGTGCGTTTCTAAATATACCAGTGATGTGATCATGATCACGCACTTTCTTAATTTTATCGTCATCAAACGTTTTATGACATTTAGGACAGGATGTGCAACTTTCAAATTTTTGTTTGTCTTCATCTGACATATGTAGTGACTTACGCTGCAATTGGGAATCATATGATTGTTGAAATTTAGCAGCTTTATCGAGAAATTCTAGAAATTTTGAAATGCAATCTTCACCTTGCCAAGTATGCATTTTGTTTTGTCTATTCCTAAAGTGGTCATGCCATACTTCATAGCAGGATATGGCTGCTGGCTTGTGGATGTTATCATCGATATAGCATTCGATGTCTGCGTAAATCACACGCAGGGGACTTAATTCGTCACCATTATCCCTATGTGAAAAGATTTTATCTTTGGGCATGCGTTCCATTTGTAATTTACCTCGCTTACACCATTCGTAATGAGTTTCAAATTTAGTTTTCCTCCTAAAGTGGCGAATACATCTGTCGCAGTAATATAACTCTCTACTAGAGTTTTCTAAGTGGTGGTATAAGCGAGAGATTTTGGGAATACCGCAGTAGTGCCATTCCTCACTATCATCCTGTTTTACTAATAACAGGTTTACTGTACGTTCATAACAACTCGAACGCGAATTATAGCGGGCACCCTTCAACCCCTTCTCCCACACGTGAACGACAATTTTAATCTTATTATGTTTTTCGAACGTTTCTACATCTTTGATTTTCATGTTGTTACTATCACAACCTTCAAAGTCTAGTTCATCCTCCCACTGTCTATAGCTATAGGTGCGATCTCGGTGCGCGTTGATATCATTATAGTGAAGGATGGATAGGACTGCATATTTGAAACACTGTGATGTACAATCGACATTGATGACAGCTTTCTTATTATACAACGTTTTTGGTAGTTTAAATGTGCCTCGAGCTGCATGACTTTCTAATAGGGAAATTTTGAACATGGCTGAGTCCACACCATCAAAAATGAGAGCGCTGTCGCGCTGATTGAATTTATCTACATTTGATTTTAAACATTGAATGTGAAAATTTAGCCAAGACTCGCAGTCTACAACTTCGGTTGCGGAAGAGGAAGGAACATGAAACTGTATTCTCTCCGTCACTTGACCCGTTTGAAAATCTATCTTAATATATTTTAGTTTAAGGTAGATGAGCGCCTTCATTCTAAAACTGTCTAAATTGTTGAAGAGCGCTTCGATAATGTTAGAATTTTGAAGGAGCCACTCAGGAAAATCTACTATTTGAGTATTGGACTCCATGCAGTAGTCGCGTACTAAATTATTATGTGAAACATTAATGAGGGAGATGGTAGAGGTACCGTTGGTGTAGTGATCATTTGCATGCGTGTGTTGAAGTCTGTGCGAAGATCGCTGAAAGCGGCTATCGAAAGAAAGAGGGCACAAATCGCAAGGAAAGGAGATGTCATCGTCAGAATCAACTTCACCTCCGGAGATTGACGCCGCTTTGTGTTGACACACACGTTGTTTGATGTGTCGAAGGAGACTGTGCTTCCTTGTAAACATATGTCCGCAGTCGGCACATTCCCACTCGTTGCCTTGTCGCGAGAATCCTGAGCTGGAACTCACATCACCTGAAAGAGAAATCATTCTATCATCTCTGTTCAAGTCTCAGTGTATTGTTACAACCTACCTTGACTCAATAACTCTAAACTTTCCTCGAGAAGGGAGGGCGTTGGTGATGAAGTTGATGCCTGAAATTGAGGAAGATGCTATTAACCACACGTTTGAGGGAGATGAGAGAGGAAATCTTCAACTTACCATTTCAATGAAATCAAGTTTAAGGTTGATGCTTCAATAAGATAGAGACTTCACTCAATTAATACGTCTCAAATTTGGAATTCACTTGTACACCTCAAATAATAGCAGAATTCGCTAGAGAACACTTCACTTATACGTCTCAAAGACAGAGTGAAATGACACGGATGTCACTTTGCTTATATCCTTTCATGCTCATCATTCATTGGCTGTTCATTCTGATTGGTTGCTTGTTGATACTTAAGAAGTAGAAAAATGTTAAAGTTATCATTATTCAAAGTCAGCATTTCAAAGACAACATGACAAGTCCTCCAACAACACCAAACACCGCATTGGAGTTCTCCTCTCCATGCACATCAGCAAAGGTGCTCGTTACACCAAATGCACCAAGAAAGGCGAAGGTGGAGAAGACATACAATCTCGACAATATACGAAAGTTATCATTATCGGAGGATGATGAAGAGGAGTTACCCGACCTAACGGGCATACGGTGGAAATATTTACACTATGATGTCGAAGGGGTGATGGAGATGACCAGCAAGTCGCACTTGCATCAAATATGGGAGTGGTACACCCCTAACTCCCAACCGCGAACCGTGGCGGAGTGGGCGTACATTGAGAAAGTGAGGGACGCTGCAGAAGAACGTTTAAAGCAGCTCAACTGTTTTTGTGATCTATGTAAAGTCAGACTCTGGGACGATATTGACGATGAAGACCTTTTAAAATACATGCCATAATAAATGTTTATTTCGTATTATCTTTGCTTTCATACTGACTTACTTGAATGGGACTTTAGTGAATAATTTAACCATGTATACTTTTTCATTTGGAAATAGTAGCACGCTTAGTTTAACTTGCAAATCTTATAACATTTCATATGGGTGATAATGGTAGATGAAATAGTGTTAAATAAAATTAAGATAGCTTACATGATTCTGGGATAGCAATCGACTGCGATCCATGTGTAAAGAGCTTGTTAGACTACGGAAGAGAGAAGTGTGTTATGTTGCGTGTGGCGCGTGAGTGTCCTCCCTTTCATTCCATTCATCAATTCGTCTCATTGATAGAGACAGGTAGAACTCATGGCTCTCATAACGTATGCAATGGAAAGTTTCAGTCAACCTTCGACAGTTGGCTAAATGTCGCCCTGGCGCGAATGCATACTACGTTGAGACAGAGGCAATCACTTGCAAACATGACGCAGAGAGGTTTAACAAGATTGACCAATGCCGAATGTCCCTTGCGGTATACATAGCTACGGGTTTCACCGCCGCCCTTTACAGGAACGCCCGTCGAAAGGAAGTATTACACCGAACTTCATTTGCAACGTTCAAGTTGACTGATAGCAGATTCAACTTAATGATAGTATTCGCCAGTCCGAAGACTGCCCAGGGCAAACCGCGAGGAGGTTCTATCATGTCTTGCCCCATGGTGGCCCTTAAGAGAGCCGATGGTTCGTTCTCGGGATTAGGTTGACTATTGGCTGGAGTAGTCAAGGGGTATGACAGTTAGGTTGTCATAAACCCTGTGCCGCCTAACCCGTGCTGGTGCATCTGGCACCTTTCGGATGCGGGTGGTATTTGGAGTCCACACCTCATCCGTCCAAACGATCCTCTTGATCTTCCCCTTCTTCTCATCCTCCTCATCCCACTCGTCGAGGATGACGAACTCGGGAATGTCGTTGTCTTCATCAATGAAGACGGGAATGTTGTCGGCAGATGTGGCTTCCATCGTGACTTCAAATTGAATGAGAAGCGCTACAATCTTCTGGCTTATATAGGGTTTTCAACAATGAATTGCTCAACAGCGAATCAGAATGCTTCAGGGATAGCAATCGACTGCATAATGTTCAAGTTGACTGATAGCAGATTCAACTTAATGATAGTATTCGCCAGTCCGAAGACTGCCCAGGGCAAACCGCGAGGAGGTTCTATCATGTCTTGCCCCATGGTGGCCCTTAAGAGAGCCGATGGTTCGTTCTCGGGAGTCGTCATCCTACAGCCTACCAATTCTGCTGAGAGAGTCTTTGACTCTCTCTTTGGTAGCACTGTCGACTTCCACACTAACTGGCATGTGAGCATAGAGTGGAATGTAGCGCCATTCCGTTGGATTTACAGCAGTTGCTGTCATCGGATTGCCAATCCGAGCAAGATTGTTGTGGACTCTGTCTTGCTCCTCTAGCCTGACAAACTCCTCAAATAAATTTCGCGGCCTTATCTGCGGTCCGCGAGGAGAGCTAACTTGACTGTTCGGCGTCTGCATGATTGAAATGAAATGAAATGAGAGGCAGTGGTTTATATACCCCTCTAACGCGACGCAACGTTCAAGTTGACTGATAGCAGATTCAACTTAATGATAGTATTCGCCAGTCCGAAGACTGCCCAGGGCAAACCGCGTGGAGGTTCTATCATGTCTTGCCCCTAGGTGGCCCTTAAGAGAGCCGATGGTTCGTTCTCGGGAGTGTCGTGATGGGGTGGTAAAGGCGGGCAAAGATCTGCAATGAAAATGATATGTATTAGAATAGGATATACTATCTTATTTACTTTTTCACTTACCAAGTTAGTCATCCTTTGGTAGTCTCGCGCGTTTCCGAATCGAAAATTTATGCAAGTGACCGCGCATTCTCAGGCTGGCATGGAGACATTTCTTCGTGGGATGACCGTTATAGCAAATTATAGACTCGTCGAGACTTCGGTTTACGAGTACTTCGCCGGCCAAATGATTGTCCCGAATAGGGATGTGGAATTCAAACAAACGATCCTCATTCACACGCTCCCACTCATCCCTCATGCGCTCCAACTTCTCATACGCCTGCCTCTCATCACCCCGCCGAGCCACAGTCCTCTCCAACTCAACATTCTTCGCTCTCAACACACTCATCTCCTTCATCATCGCCTCAAACTTCGCCTCTGCATCTCTCATTCTTCTCTCCGCAGCACTCACCCTCTTCTCACACGCATCATTCTTCTCTTCCAACTCTCGCGTCTTATTCTTCAAATCAGTCACACAATGCCTCATTCTAATGTTTTCATCCGCCACCACCTTCGACTTCAAATCCTTCTTTTTTAACTCATCCAACTCCTTCACAACTTCATCCTTCACTTTCTTCAAACTCTGAAACTTATTCACCAACAAATCATGCGCCATCTGCTGCGAAACATGCCTCTTCTCCTCATCCTTCAACCACTTCGCCGACTGCTTACGTATCCCACCACTCTTCTTTTTTGGGGAAGATGAGCTCTTCGGGGGGTCGGTGATGACAATGTTTGACACCTCCGACGACGAAGAGCTCAACTTCCTCACACGCTTCCTCACACGCTCCCTATCTAAATCCACATCATCCTCATCATCACTGTCAAGCACTCTCTTCCGCTGCTCAATCTCAGCCTCCAACGACGCAACCGCTCTCGCCACCTCATCATTCTCAACAACATTCTCAACAACATTCGCAACATTCGCCAACATTCGCTCCCTCTCTTCCACAATCAACTCCGTAAATCTCAAATCAGTCACTAAACCACCACTACAGTCAGCATGCACTCTGTAAAAACGCGCCTCATCCTCATCACCCTTCAGCACTCTACACTTCACGCAAGCAACCCTATT
Organism: Prostheceraeus crozeri; assembly: GCA_907163375.1. Taxonomy (NCBI): domain Eukaryota; kingdom Metazoa; phylum Platyhelminthes; order Polycladida; family Euryleptidae; genus Prostheceraeus; species Prostheceraeus crozeri. The sequence continues at coordinate 20,409 of CAJQUW010016699.1, forward strand.
CAAGACAATCATGTGGCCGGTGCCCGCCTTCTTGACATGAGCTTTGGCGTCCGCACTGCGATTAACTCGCCCACAAGAGCACATTTTGATATGGTATTTACGATTTTTGTCGTTTGCCATGCCTGATTTTATCGTTAGCTGTAAGATAATGAAATTTGTATAAGTTTGGAATCATGTAGTACAGTCATATTCCTAAAGAGTGTAGTGAGTGGCACTCGATCCCGTCGACAGCCCGAAGGCCTTGTACTGATCACTAGGGAAGTGAGAGATCTTCCCCGATACCCGCTCTTTACAGCTGAAGACATCATTGTCACTGCCCCGAAGTGGTAACAGGAACGCCGAGTCAAAGGTAGTGATCAGTAGCTGGGATCTAACCCCTCAAAGCTGCCTTAGACTTAGTTACATTTCAAATCTGATAGCAGATTTGAACTCAGCATACTTGAAAACCTTAGTCTACATGTTAAAACTGAAAATTAAGAATTTTTAAAAAATTCCGCATTTTACTACTCATACTACTTTTAAAAAATTTTATCAGTAGTAAAGACGCTATCAAACTCTATCACACAAACTTTGAAGTAAGAAGATAGCTTGCCTACTTCAAAAGATAGAGTCCTTTGCAACCCGATATCGGGAGCTCAGAGCGACGACCGTCGCTTACCTCGTCTTTCGATGAAGTGATCAGACTTGCGTTGTCGGGGGTTTATATATGCTCGGAAGAAAACTGAAAATGGCTCTATCTCCGAAAGTATTCATCGTAGCGACATGCGGTTTGTTGCAAACGATTTGTCTCATCATTCTGTATCATATGACACCTCATCCATTCTCATATGACCACGGGAAGTTGGTGCGTCAGCACATGACCATGTAACATGCCACAAGTGAAAAAATTCCTAAGTGTGGGAGCTCCAGTGTGGTGAAAATTTTGAAAAATTTAAAACTTCCGAATTTTGACCTGGGACCTTTACCAAAACATTTTTCATCAAATTTCGCTGACGCCCCCCCCCCTCGTTCGGACAAAATTTCTTGAAACAAACTTTGGTAAAGGTCCCAGGTCGAAATTCCACACTTTGGAAAATTTTCAAAATTTTACCCATACAAAGCCACTCTGACATTTAGGATTTTTTCAAGTGAGCTCCGACCTAAAATCTTAAATGGCGTCTCACATCTAGACGAAGACAGATAGGAACAAGCCGTTTGTTTCACTGAATTTGTCTCACTCTTAGCTTTCAAATGACACCTCACTCGACAAAATCCGTCCACTGGAAGCCAAGATTGAAGCAAGCTGTCCAGAGGGGGGGGGGTCAGCGAAATTTGATGAAACAAATTTTGGTAAAGGTACCAGGTCGAAATTCCACACTTTGGAAAATTTTCAAAATTTTACCCATACAAAGCCACTCTGACACTTAGGATTTTTTTCAAGTGAGCTCCGACCTAAAATCTTAAATGGCGTCTCACATCTAAACGAAGACAGATAGGAACAAGCCGTTTGTTTCACTGAATTTGTCTCACTCTTAGCTTTCAAATGACACCTCACTCGACAAAATCCGTCCACTGGAAGCCAAGATCGAAGCAAGCTGTCCAGAGGGGGGGAGGGGGGGGGTCAGCGAAATTTGATGAAACAAACTTTGGTAAAGGTCCCAGGTCGAAATTCCACACTTTGGAAAATTTTCAAAATTTTACCCATACAAAGCCACTCTGACACTTAGGATTTTTTCAAGTGAGCTCCGACCTAAAATCTTAAATGGCGTCTCACATCTAAACGAAGACAGATAGGAACAAGCCGTTTGTTTCACTGAATTTGTCTCACTCTTAGCTTTCAAATGACACCTCACTCGACAAAATCCGTCCACTGGAAGCCAAGATCGAAGCAAGCTGTCCAGGGGGGGGGTCAGCGAAATTTGATGAAACAAACTTTGGTAAAGGTCCCAGGTCGAAATTCCACACTTTGGAAAATTTTCAAAATTTTACCCATACAAAGCCACTCTGACACTTAGGATTTTTTCAAGTGAGCTCCGACCTAAGATCTTAAATGGCGTCTCACATCTAAACGAAGACAGATAGGAACAAGCCGATTCTTTCACTGAATTTGTCTCACTCTTAGCTTTCAAATGACACCTCACTCGACAAAATCCGTCCACTGGAAGCCAAGATTGAAGCAAGCTGTCCAGAGGGGGGGGGGTCAGCGAAATTTGATGAAACAAACTTTGGTAAAGGTACCAGGTCGAAATTCCACACATTGGAAAATTTTCAAAATTTTACCCATACAAAGTCACTCTGACACTTAGGATTTTTTCAGGTGAGCGAGCTCCGACCTAAAATCTTAAATGGCGTCTCACATCTAAACGAAGACAGATAGGAACAAGCCGTTTCTTTCACTGAATTTGTCTCACTCTTAGCTTTCAAATGACACCTCACTCGACAAAATCCGTCCACTGGAAGCCAAGATTGAAGCAAGCTGTCCAGAGGGGGGGGTCAGCGAAATTTGATGAAACAAACTTTGGTAAAGGTCCCAGGTCGAAATTCCACACTTTGGAAAATTTTCAAAATTTTACCCATACAAAGCCACTCTGACACTTAGGATTTTTTTCAAGTGAGCTCCGACCTAAAATCTTAAATGGCGTCTCACATCTAAACGAAGACAGATAGGAACAAGCCGTTTGTTTCACTGAATTTGTCTCACTCTTAGCTTTCAAATGACACCTCACTCGACAAAATCCGTCCACTGGAAGCCAAGATTGAAGCAAGCTGTCCAGAGGGGGGGGTCAGCGAAATTTGATGAAACAAACTTTGGTAAAGGTCCCAGGTCGAAATTCCACACTTTGGAAAATTTTCAAAATTTTACCCATACAAAGCCACTCTGACACTTAGGATTTTTTCAAGTGAGCTCCGACCTAAAATCTTAAATGGCGTCTCACATCTAAACGAAGACAGATAGGAACAAGCCGTTTGTTTCACTGAATTTGTCTCACTCTTAGCTTTCAAATGACACCTCACTCGACAAAATCCGTCCACTGGAAGCCAAGATCGAAGCAAGCTGTCCAGGGGGGGACGTCAGCGAAAAAATTTTTCTCTCCGATTGCTTTCAAATTCACCATACAGATGCAGAATTTCACGCTGAATCCGAATCTGGCCTCCGTTTTCTCATCCGAGGCTTCGTTTGGACCCTACACACCAAAACGTCCCACATTCTATGTCAAAATTTTGAAGAAACAGTTTTTCTCGCCGATTGAGCTGGAAATCACACCACTGATGCAGAATTTGACGCTGAATCCGAATCTGGCCACCGTTTCACCATCCAAGACAACCTAGACGGTCGCCCATGTCCACCTAGACGGTCGCCCATGTCAACCTAGACGGTCGCCCACGTCCACCAGGCGGTCGGACCCAGTCACCCGAGTCTCACACTCTGTCGTTCCAGAGGGGGGGGGACGTCAGCCACGACGGCGGCCATCTTGCGCGGTCCAGTATTTGTCACTTGCTTACTACTGATCTGCATGCGACACCTGCAAACTGTTTAGACATGAAAGGATGCTACATCACATTATCTTGCAGTGTAGTAGCAGTGTATAGCATTTAAATAAGATTTACTGGTGCATTTACGATGGAGGACACTAACGGAGTGAAATGTAAAAACACAGTTACCTCTGAATGATTCAAAAGCAAGAGAAATATGAGCAAACATGTCTTCGGAGACGGTACTTCTATCACTTTTCGCGTGAAAGAGGAAGCATAGCACAGAAGAATTTTCTAAAGGCTTCCTTTTCTTCGCTATTGTCAAATATAACAACATCAGATCACACTTGCAATTCCAAGGAAAATCTGCTGAAAAATGATGCTACAAATTCCGCCGCGTTCTGCATTTCAAATTTCTCTGTGTAATATGATGAATTACGTAAAATAAACTACATTAACTGTAACAATGATGTTAGGCATATCTATGTTTATAATCCACCATAATCCAATCATTTGGATTCATTTGTGATGGCTTGTAAAAGAAAAGAATGTAAAATTCACTGCATTATTTCTATTCAATGAAATGAAACACCTCACTACTACAACTAAAACAATTTTTCCAAAAAGTTTGAAAATTCGATTTTTTCAAAAATTTCCTTAAATTTTTGCTTGTTTTCAGAGCTTACAGAAATTCTCTCGAAGCGAAAAGGCTATGAATTCCACTTGGAGCATCTAAGGTTGGGTATCAATTAAGTAGTCCACGAAGAATTTTCCTCAACGTCGCTGCTAGACCAGTGACGTAGGCCGTCAAAGATGCATATGATTTTTCATAAATTCTCTATAAATAAATAAAATTCGAATAAGTCAAAGTCACGCAAGTGACCTTCCCGATAGAATTTTTCCTAAATCCTTTGGATTTCATCTATTTAGAACTAAACAATGAAAATTTGAGAACCTTTGCCACTCACGTTTTCCGAAATTTGACGATTTGATGTGGAATGACAGTAGTAACCCCATCCCAGACGCAAGTGCAGTGCGGTGCAGTGATGAGTCATCATGCTGACTCAGCCCCCCCTCTGGAAGGAAGGGAGAGGGCCAAGGATGTGATGGAAGGATGGGTCCGAGAGGAGGAAACTGGTCCCTACCTCCTCTCTGGCGGGAAGGAAGGAGTTTTCGGGTAAGGGATGGGAAGGAAGGTGATGAGGCAAGGGGTGGAGCGTCAGAGTTGGAAAAAGGCGGGTGTTGGTGGTTTTGGGATGAGAAAGGTTGGAATTCGTCATGAAGGAGGGTTTGGATTGGAAATTGGAGTTCAGATTCGGAATCTACGTGAAATTTTGGGTTGGGAAGGGTGGAAGGAGGAGCTTTCCTGTGAGGCAAGGGGTGGAGCGATAGAGTTGGAAAAAGGCGGGCTGTGGTGGTTTTGGGATGAGAAAAGTCGAATTTCGGCATGATGGAGGTGTCGGATGGGAAAACGGAGGCCAGATTCGGACTCTACGTGAAATGTTGGGTTAGGCAGGATTTTTCCAGCAAAATCGGAGAGAAAAAATTTTGAGGACGCCCCCCCCCCTCCTGTCAGACTTCCAACTTTGGTGTGAGAGATCGTAGAAAGTCGTACAATAGCTCATTTGAAAGCTGAGAATGAGAAAAATGCAGTGGAAAGCTCAGTTTGGACTCATTTTCTTGGGTTGAGGGAGGAAAATGGCAGGAAAACGTCAGAGTTGAAAAAGTCAGGTTTTGGAGGTTTTGGGATGAGAAAGTCCATGTTTCGGTATGAAGGAGTGCTCAGATGGGAAAATGGAGTGCAAATTCGGACGTTTTGGCCACTTTTGGGTCTAGGAACGTCTTCCTAACTCAATCGGAGAGAAAAAGTTCTGACCCCCCCCCTCGGCAACGATGGAGTGCAAATTCGGACTTTTTGGCCACTTTTGGGTTTAGGAACGTCTTCCCAACTCAATCGGAGAGAAAAAGTTCTGACCCCCCCTCGGCAACAATCTTCCAACTTTGGTTGTAGACATCGTAGAAAGTCGTGCAATAGCTCGTTTGAAAGCTGGGAGTGAGACAAATTCAGTGGAAAACATGGCTTGTTCGCATCTGCCTTCGTTTAGAGGTGAGACTTTATTGAAATTTGGGACATTGACGAAAAAACGACAGAGTTAGAATTTTTATGAAAGTCGCTCTAGCGGGTGAAGCAAGCCTCGGACGGGAAAATTGAGACCCGATTTGGAATCAGCGTGCCATGTTACACCTGAATGTCATTCATGCTATGTCTCCGAAGTGAAAGGAAGAAAGATGACAGAAGCAGTAAAGTTTACGAATGAATTTCATCGACAGAGTCTTCGTGGTGTGACTAGGGACTAAATCATCTCCTTTCATCATGAAAAGACGCAGACTTGGAATTTGCTATCGCTAAAGGTTACTTCGTTTTCCAACAACTCATGGACAGTTTGATGAATAAAGATGTGAAAGGACCATTAGTTGCAGAGATTGAATTTGAGAAAGTGACTGATGAACATGCAGGTGAACGTGTAGTATTTCATTTTGCATCCTATTCTGCAGGGACGATGCATGATCCCAAAGATTTCTATCAGGGATATCTAGACTACGGGATGCGAAGGCTCAATACTGAGTGATCTGAAATCTTACGAGGTGCGGCCTGACATGCAATTGACATTTTCTAATGTATTTGATATCTAGCGTCATACACCAAGCGTGCGAATTATGTGCAACGCCGTCAACTGTCACAGATCTGTGATCAGTCTCAATGTTATGCACTCCAAAACTCAATGGGGAAGTTTATTAAACAATAAATTAGTAAAATGCGTCATCTCTCGAGTTGACTGGAACGCGTTGTCAGCATCACTGTGATTCACCTCGGAAATGCTGTACACTGCACTGTTGTGTAGACTTTTTCCTGCGCAGCTATCGATTGCTACACGAGTTTATTATGTTAGACCAAAACAACATCGCCTCAGATTGAACACATGGGTTGGAAATGCTGTGTGCGTCTGTATCGCTCGGGCTATAAGACCAATATACATGTACAAGAAAAGGTTTCTTTCTGTGCTTTTCCGACGGATAATGATAAAAAAATTAAGTGGTTACGTTCAATCAAACGTGCTGACCTGGATAAATTTGGCATTAAGCATGATTATGTACCAACGGAATCATCTCGTGTCTGCTCTCGTCACTTCTGTTGGAAGGATTTTATTCGCGAAAGCTGTTATACAAACGTCACAAGGTTATCAAAGCGTCATCGATCTGAATTGAAAATTCTTCAGTTAAAGTCACTCGCAATTCCTTCTGTTTTTGAAGACTATCCCACTTCATCACAACCAGCGACATCTACAGAAAGTGCACAACGTCATGATCCTCCAACATCATCTTCACGATTTCAGAGACAAATTAAGCTGACCACCTGAAAGATATCGAAGAGAATTTTTTCTTGTCTGACCGACTGGATGGGTTTGACAGTCCATGTCAACGACTTCCTAGTATATCCCTGCAATCAGATTTTTCATTTTATCAAAAATCCGATTGTGTACTATTCCTCTATATTCCAGCTGAATCTTTCGACCGCGGAGGTACTCCAGGGATTCAATGTTTTGTGTGGATTTTTAGAGACATGACTTTCGATTGCTTCAATGGTGGCTGCAGATTGAATTCCAGCTTGTTTTCCCATCTTCTCGAAGTCAAAGATATAATTTCTTCAGAAAGAGAGATAGCCAACGTACTCGCCACAATAAAATCGTTTTCATCATCGAATAATGATAGTGACGTGAATATTCTTATTGAAATTGCGCGAAATTCATTACAACAGTGTCTGGTACAACTCCAGGACGAAAATCCTGATTTCATTGGATTAAATCCTGATTTCATTCAAAGTCAGTACATGCACGGTGTTACTCACCGAGCCTTATTTTGATTTCTTTTTTGTGGAGTATGACTATTTTCGTTGTACACCAGCTGCGTGAATTATTTTGTCTTCCAACTCAAAAGTGGCTTCAAAACATGTCTTCCGGTACTACGGTATATCCATTCCTACTTGATCGAGAATACATCAAATCACGTGTAGCTGCATTTCAACATGTTGAAAAGGTCGTTCTACTGATGATCGACGAGGTCTACTATGTAGCGAGTCGAGTAGAATTATCAAAAGGCACTGTTCAAACTACTGTTCTATCGGATCGCGATACTCAAAATGACTTTGAGCACAGCTGGCTTGCAGCACGACTCAATTGCGTTTGCATGACGACTCAATTGATGAGGTATCCATTGCACGTCGAAATGTGATTTTCTATGTTGCAGGATACATTGGCAGATCGATCAGTCGATTGCATCACTGTGGAGCTTGTAAGTTGCTTCGTCTTGAGCCCTCTTCCGTAGAATCGACATCTGATAATGAAAGTCATGCAGATAATGAGATCGAAACTTTTATTTCCTTGGCAGATAGAGGCGGTCTTTCTTACCCATCTGAACTGAATTTTATAATTTGGATGATTTCTTATGTTTTGTGCCTCGAGATCATCGAAGACAGGGATATTTTCACAAAATTTCTTTCTTGTGGTGATCAGAAGAATGCGTTTATTCATTCAGTTGCAAACGTCGTGCAACGTCATGACATGTTCAATCATTTGTATGATATTTCATGTCCACGAGGACATAAGATTTTTGATGTGATATACTGCAAACTGTTCAACTGTTTCATGAAAAACCTGATCAAGAAATTACATCCTGCAAGAGGTGAACCTGTAGTTAATTCATCTCAAACACGGAAGTTAAAGAAATTATCTTCCAATAAAAAGTAATTATGAATGTCTGAAAGATATTTTTCCTAATTTCAGGGATATCTGCCTCATTTATTGGTAAAAACATTAAAAGAATATCGTAGCCGAGCTCAGGCTGAATATCTTAGGCTGTGTTTTTAAGACTTATTTGATAAAAGCAAAATACGAAATATTGTAGATAAACGCTTTAAAGCCCGTGTAATGTATAGTACGCTATTTAATGAAATGCAAATTTTTCGGTTAGAGAAGTCTACCTATTAACGTTAGGCCGCAGGATGTAAGTAGTACTCTTAGCCTTCATATCCCGTACTTTAGATATCCATGATTTCTATCAGCGACACATGGCGAAAATTGCATCTCGACTAGACTCATTTCATGAGCATGGATCCAACTTCCTCTTATGTCGCATAAAACACATTCATATTCAACTCAATGTGCTAAACTAGATTTGACTACCAGATTTGGGAAAAGCATTCATCAGTCAGTCGTCCGCGTGCCTCCTTTTCCCTGCCGCAACGAAGTCAGGGGAGAAACGGAGTATAGTGTCAAATGTGGATTCGCAGGAGATTATAAAAGCAGACGTCTCCCCATTTTCTCTTCATTTCATTCTCTTGACTTGGAAAGCGTGTGCGTGTGACTTGCTGAAGCCATTCTCCCCTGTCAACTTTGTCTGATCATTCCTGTTTGCAAATTTATTTTTTTTTTTTTTTTTTTTTTTTTTTTTTTTTTTTTTTTTTTTTTTTTTTTTTTTTTTTTTTTTTTTTTTTTTTTTTTTTTTTTTTTTTTTTTTTTTTTTTTTTTTTTTTTTTTTTTTTTTTTTTTTTTTTTTTTTTTTTTTTTTTTTTTTTTTTTTTTTTTTTTTTTTTTTTTTTTTTTTTTTTTTTTTTTTTTTTTTTTTTTTTTTTTTTTTTTTTTTTTTTTTTTTTTTTTTTTTTTTTTTTTTTTTTTTTTTTTTTTTTTTTATTTTTTTTTTTTTTTTTTTTTTTTTTTTTTTTTTTTTTTTTTTTTTTTTTTTTTTTTTTTTTTTTTTTTTTTTTTTTTTTTTTTTTTTTTTTTTTATTTTTTTTTTTTTTTTTTTTTTTTTTTTTTTTTTTTTTTTTTTTTTTTTTTTTTTTTTTTTTTTTTTTTTTTTTTTTTTTTTTTTTTTTTTTTTTTTTTTTTTTTTTTTTTTTTTTTTTTTTTTTTTTTTTTTTTTTTTTTTTTTTTTTTTTTTTTTTTTTTTTTTTTTTTTTTTTTTTTTTTTTTTTTTTTTTTTTTTTTTTTTTTTTTTTTTTTTTTTTTTTTTTATTTTTTTTTTTTTTTTTTTTTTTTTTTTTTTTTTTTTTTTTTTTTTTTTTTTTTTTTTTTTTTTTTTTTTTTTTTTTTTTTTTTTTTTTTTTTTTTTTTTTTTTTTTTTTTTTTTTTTTTTTTTTTTTTTTTTTTTTTTTTTTTTTTTTATTTTTTTTTTTTTTTTTTTTTTTTTTTTTTTTTTTTTTTTTTTTTTTTTTTTTTTTTTTTTTTTTTTTTTTTTTTTTTTTTTTTTTTTTTTTTTTTTTTTTTTTATTTTTTTTTTTTTTTTTTTTTTTTTTTTTTTTTTTTTTTTTTTTTTTTTTTTTTTTTTTTTTTTTTTTTTTTTTTTTTTTTTTTTTTTTTTTTTTTTTTTTTTTTTTTTTTTTTTTTTTTTTTTTTTTTTTTTTTTTTTTTTTTTTTTTTTTTTTTTTTTTTTTTTTTTTTTTTTTTTTTTTTTTTTTTTTTTTTTTTTTTTTTTTTTTTTTTTTTTTTTTTTTTTTTTTTTTTATTTTTTTTTTTTTTTTTTTTTTTTTTTTTTTTTTTTTTTTTTTTTTTTTTTTTTTTTTTTTTTTTTTTTTTTTTTTTTTTTTTTTTTTTTTTTTTTTTTTTTTTTTTTTTTTTTTTTTTTTTTTTTTTTTTTTTTTTTTTTTTTTTTTTTTTTTTTTTTTTTTTTTTTTTTTTTTTTTTTATTTTTTTTTTTTTTTTTTTTTTTTTTTTTTTTTTTTTTTTTTTTTTTTTTTTTTTTTTTTTTTTTTTTTTTATTTTTTTTTTTTTTTTTTTTTTTTTTTTTTTTTTTTTTTTTTTTTTTTTTTTTTTTTTTTTTTTTTTTTTTTTTTTTTTTTTTTTTTTTTTTTTTTTTTTTTTTTTTTTTTTTTTTTTTTTTTTTTTTTTTTTTTTTTTTTTTTTTTTTTTTTTTTTTTTTTTTTTTTTTTTTTTTTTTTTTTTTTTTTTTTTTATTTTTTTTTTTTTTTTATTTTTTTTTTTTTTTTTTTTTTTTTTTTTTTTTTTTTTTTTTTTTTTTTTTTTTTTTTTTTTATTTTTTTTTTTTTTTTTT
>CAJQUW010016700.1:0-24166 GCA_907163375.1 Prostheceraeus crozeri
CTATGAATGTGTTTTTATGTACTCCTGTGCACCTTGCAATCATGCTTTGTCTCGGCTTTATGGGCTATCTTCAGATCGTAATATCATTCGAAAGATTGATTGCCGTCCTTTCATCCTTTAAAAGTAAAATCATGGTTCACAAGAATGTGGACGATTGGAATAATTGGTGTGGGATTCGTGTTACACACTATTCAGAGTGGTGTGTACACCCATTTTGGAGTAGATATTAAAGCAGACAACTGCGTTATGCGACACTCTACTGCCCATATGTTTGGATTTGGGACATCGTGCTTCTTTGTGGAATACCAGGCATCATCTTGATAACCAACACTGTTCTCATAGGTCAGCATCTGTTGGTACGGGAGGTTCTTCACAGTCATGTTTCAAAAAGAAAAACGGTCTCTCCCTTTGTTTCGACACGTAGTGTTTATTTGGTAAAGACAATAAAATCCCGACGCGTTTCGTCCTGTGGACAGTGTCAAGGGTGCTGGCGGCTCTTGTGAGATTACAAAAGTATTATATACCGCCTGCTGTGTAATGGGAACTCATCAGATCAGTTCATGACGACGGTTTATTTTTGGCATGTTCAACGCAATACAGTGTGCTTCGCCCATCTTAGTTGTAATCGCTGTTCTTTGTCTAACCATGATGGTGCTCCCTTGAATTTCTGCAAATCCGTTAGTTAAAATAGTAAAGAAAAAACTAGCTTTTACTCGACGTTTCGGGTCCACACCCTTCTTCATAGAGTTTAAAACAGGCGCATATGACATGCTACTTGGACATATATATGTAAAAGCTGAATAAAAATCTATATGGCGCGACCTGTGTTCTCCTACAAGCCAGCAAGCTCATGACGACGATTCATAGATGGACATCTGTCCTGAATCATGCGAGCTTCTATCAAAGCAGTGTCAACCGTACTTCGCGCTCTCTGAAGGATATTCACATCGAAATCATCAAGGTCAACAGCAGTACAATCGCGAAGATGCACACTCAATGCACTCTTACTGTCCTTATTCATAATACTCCGCTTATGTTCTTGATACCTGTAATTTTGAAAAGATCTTTGAAGGTTTTTACCTATATAACTAGCCATTACAAATCCGACATTTAAACTCATAGACAACATTGTAACTATTACAATTTATTTTTTCAGGCAAGCGATCACAAAGGTTGCAGTTGTTATGTTTTTTATTTTTATGTTTATTGCGACTATTTAGACAACGGAACAATGTAGGACTGGTAGTATTAACAAGACGAACATTGAGATTATATTTGCGAATCAGAGAATTAATTTTTCTGTTTAAGCTATCGTTAACGAAAGGCATAGATAAATTAATATCTTTACTTGCATTGGAATGACGCTTCCCATTCTTCGATTTCCGTTTAAAATCTTTTTCTTTGAAACCGTTTTTCTTAAGTTTTTGTTTAGCATTATGAATTGCTTCAGTTTTAACTTCGGATAACTCTCTACGCAAAGACATTTGGATACCGCATCATTTTAAAAGTAACTTGATAGAAAATACTCTGAACACAGCCGATGATGGATGCAATACGATAGCAGATAAAACTGAAGCAATTCATAATGCTAAACAAAAACTAAAGAAAAACGGTTTCAAAGAAAAAGATTTTAAACGGAAATCGAAGAATGGGAAGCGTCATTCCAATGCAAGTAAAGATATTAATTTATCTATGCCTTTCGTTAACGATAGCTTAAACAGAAAAATTAATTCTCTGATTCGCAAATATAATCTCAATGTTTCGCTCTTGTTGAATACTACCAGTACCTAACATTGTTCCGTTGTCTTAAATAGTCGCAATAAACATAAAAATAAAAAACATAAACAACTGCAACCTTTGTGATCGCTCTGCTCTGAAAAATAAATTTGTAATAGTTACAATGTTGTCTATGAGTTTAAATGTCGATTTGTAATGCTAGTTATATAAAGGTTATAAAACCTTCAAGATCTTTCAAAATTAGGTATCAAGAACATAAGCGGAGTATTATGATAATAAGGACAGTAAGAGTGCATTGAGTGCTGCATCATTCGCGATTGTAACTGCTGTTGACCTTGATGATTTCGATTGTGAATATCCTTCAGAGAGCGCGAAGTACGGTTGACAACCTTGCTTTGATAGAAGCTCGCATGATTCAGGACAGATGTCCATCTATGAATCGTCGTCATGAGCCTTGCCTGGCTTGTAGGAGAACAACAGGTCGCGCCATATAGATTTTTATTCAGCTTTTACCAACGTATATTATGTCCAAGTAGCATGTCATATGCGCCTGTTTTAAACTCTATGAAGAAGGGTTGTTGGACCCGAAACGTCGAAGTAAAAGCTAGTTTTTTCTTTACTATTTTAACTAACGGATTTGCAGAAATTCAAGGGAGTGCGTTTCTCGATTACGAGTACAGCCTATAATCATGATCCTCCCGTTTGCTGCCATCACTCATGATGGTGCAGTTGAAATTATTAATGGTCATCACTTCATCGGAATGTACCGTTAAATTATGTTCACTAAGGGCGCTTTTTCTGTCTCTGTTTCTACTACGTGTCGAAACAAAGGGAGAGACCGTTTTTCTTTTTGAAACATGACTGTGAAGAACCTCCGGTACCGACAGATGCTGACCTATTTCAACTCCATGATGCTTTCTAAGCATAGAAATTGACAACAATAAAACCTCTAGAATGGAAATTAAGCTTCATGAAATGCACAATAACGGCACATAAATCGCACGCATTTTCACTTAGATGCACCTGCCAACGTCTGTATCATTGGGTTAGAATCAGTCACATGAGTAAATCGAAGCTTTTAATTGGTTCTTCATGCCCCAACTTAGTTCCCCCTGATGTGCCGCGACCTTGAGTCAATTTCCATTCTAGCGAACTTCAGATAAACAGTATATTTCTATGTTTCTAAGAAAGTTCATGTGACTGTGAAAACGCTGGCGAACTTACTACTCAAGCAGGTGCGAGTATCATGTTCCTGATTACCTGCTTATCATACAAGGTGTTCCCGAAGTTTGTGGAGAATTCAATCAACATACCAAGTTGGATCGATTCATCATCGGCATTGGAGAGGAAATGTGCGTCACTCAAAATGGAATTGGTGAGAAGAAACATACAGTTTCTCAAGGACAAGTCCTTCCTTCTCAACCGTGAAATCTCGGACGAATACCTCAACTACGTGAGAAGCTCTACGATGGTGGAACAAAAGGTGGATGTCCTTCGGAGAATAGACCAAATGATCAACGAAGAAAGCGATGTGATTTTCAATCGCCATTCCAAGAAGTGGTTCTGGTGGACTGGAAAGCATTTTCCTTCTGTTAGGACCGACTATGCTTTGAAGTACAAGTGTCATTTTTTCTATAATTATGTAGATGGCCTGTGTTTTAGTGGCGACTCATCGGATCAAAGTTATGATATAAACAGTGGTAATGTTGATAATCGCTTAACTAATGAAACAGATATCCTAATCCCTAACGATATAAAACAATTTCTGAGTAAAGGTCCGAATTATCGCTTACCGCATAAAGTTAACCAAACTTTAATTAACGATAACGAAATTCTATGGATTGTTTAACTTTCAAAATGAGATGGCATCATCACTTCAACGAAAATGCTGCTAACAGAGAGCAAAAACTCAAAATTCCGTTTGATAAAAACACTGTCAATTTGCCTCCTCGCATGACACAAGAATTAGAAAATAAATTGAATCTTTTTGAAACAGAAGCTAAAATAAGGTTGACTGGCTAGCAAGTGCACTCTTAAATCAACTCGTAAAAAACGTCCCAGCCCATCTAAGCAACAGTGAATCATTAATCAGAATTTTTGATGATTTATCAATAATCAATAATGACGACATTTTCATTTCATAGGACGTCAAAAACTTATACCTAAGTATTCCCATTAACGAAGTTCTAGATACGGTAGAAAAATTTGCTACTAAATACTGGAATACCATAAACAATTTAGGTTTCTCAGTTGCAGATGTCATAGACTGTCTAAAATTCATCTCGTATAATTATGAAATCACTTACAACGAAGAAACATACCTACAAATTTCGGGATGTCCTATGGGACTCATTTCTCACCACCGCTTGCCATCATTTTTATGGAAGCAATTGAAGATAAAGCCCTACAAATACTTAAAGATAAATAATATGATATTGTGCAAAAATGTATAAAAGATCCATGGACAGCATAATCGGTAGGCCCTTTCTCGAGATTTGAGCACGATGCTTTTCAAAAATTCTCAACGTATTTATTTCTATTAACAAGAAATCAAATGTTACTATCGAAATCCCCAAAAGATAGTTTTCTTAATTTTCTTGATCTAAGTATTTCGATAAAAAACAACAAGATTAATTATAAGTGGTTTAGCAAACTTTGTCACTCAGGCATCACCCTTAAAAAAGATAGTTGGCTCCCGAATCATAAGACAACTTTGTGAAGAGTAGTGTATGATACGTTCAAAGTCGCTGCTCAGACAATAGCAACGCGAGTGAATCTCTAGCTGTTATGAAAAATATACTCGAAAATAATGGTTTTCATTGTTCTAATGACAGTAGAAACAATAAAGCAAAAAATAAAAATCAAGATTCAATTACGCTTGCTCTTAACTTTGTCAGTGATAGTTGCGACCGTAAATTAAATAAATTAAAACGTAAATATAACCTGCGAATCAGGATCACATCCAAACCAGGTAATAAACTCATTTCTTCTGTTAGCAATAAATCAGATAATAAAATGACTGCGCATGCTATGTATGTAAAGACATTGGACGAAGTACAGATGTACTGACAAGCACTTGGTTTATAAGTTCACGTGCTTGCTATGTCACGAGTTTTACATTGGTCAAACGTGTAGACCCATCGATATCGAGTACAAAAACATGAACGCAGCTTGAGAAACAGAGACAGAAAAAGCGCCCGTAGTGAACATAATTTAACAGTGCATTTCGATGAAGTGATAACCATTAATAATTTCAACTGCACCATCATGGATAAGCAAAGAACAGCGATTACAACTAAGATGGCCGAAGCACGCTGTATTGCGTTGAACATGCCAATAATAAACCGTCGTCATGAACTGATCTGATGAGTTCCCATTACACATCAGGCAATATATAATACTTTTGTAATCTCACAAGAGCCGCCAGCACCCTTGACACTGTCCACAGGACGAAACGCGTCGGGATTTTATTGTCTTTACCAAATAAACACTACGTGTCGAAACAAAGGGAGAGACCGTTTTTTTATTTTTGAAACATGACTATTCTCATAACCTATCACATGGTTCGTAAGAGTCTTCAGCGCATTCCATGCAGTCAATTTCGAGAGAACATGACAATTCAGCACAAACGATTAACCACTCATTTGATGGACGCTATGCTTCTCGCTTTAGTTTTACCGTCAGCCATTGTTAATGGCATTATTAGTCAACTCGTGTTCACGAACGATGATGAATTCTCACTGACTGAAAACCAAGTCATTATTGGATATGTGTCTTTCTTGTTTACAACAGCTACAGTTATATCTGATTGGATGGTCATCCTCATTTTCGACAAACACGCGCGTGCTTTACTGCAAACTTGCGGCAGTTGGCAACCGTCTCATTTTTCAAACCAATATAAATCAGTAGAAAATGTTAAGAGTGCCAGTGAGACAGGAATAGAACGCAGATCAAGCTAAACTCCTCAGGAAAACACGAATTGTAATTTCACTGAGAAAATTGAAATACTCGTAAGTGAAATAATGCAGTAAGTTCAGGAATTGGATAACGCTCATCATGACTGGTGATTTGACTTTATCATTCTCACATAGAGGAAGTACATAGCAGGCATAGTGACGACCATAGAGTAGGTATATTAGGTAGAGTGCTAACTCCGCATTTATTAAATCCCCAATGTGTATACACTTTCGATTTTATTAAACGAACAGGAGGGGGTTCACGTGGTATTGTCACCAAATGTGAGATATGCAAATTTTTGCAGTTTTGAAGAAATTCCCACGGAATTGAATGATCATGATTGTAATGCAGAAGGAATGACAGTATTTTGCAGACCCTCCGTGTCATGACAGCCTTGGAGAGTTAATGTTTGATAAATTATCAATTCGATATGTTGCTATTACTTTCATGCTGAACCTCAGGAGTATTTTCCTAAGCGAGATCATATCACAAGGAACCTGCCACTTGCTGAGCAAGATCACATAATCAAAGACAATGATTTCAATTAACCTTGAAAGATGTAAACGGGTCCACATCACTATTCAGATTCAAGAAATGAAACATGAATTTAGTGAATCATAAAATCATGCCGATGAAAATTGAATTAAAAACTTGAAATTTCAGCCAATAAAGCACGAATGATATCGCGACTTTTTCATGAGGAATCAAAAAGGATATCAAAATGAGATATCAAAAAGGAATAACATTTACAAAAAGGTATCTTAATTAAGCGGAGATTGATCTGATTATCAAAGAAAATTATCATTTTTGCTTTCATATTCAAATGTCGCTTTTTAAATAACACCGGTACATGCGCGAAAATATCAAAACCAGGCAATTATCGTTCGACACTGTTTCTGCATATTTTTTAATATTTTCTTTTTAATGAAGTACATAAAAATGTAGTGTATTTAAAGTCTGCAGAAACTCATAGGGTCAGCACAAAAGCAAGACATCATGTTCCCCCTTTTCTTAGAAACAATGAAGTTCTCAGATTTTGAAGCACGTGTAACACGCCAGCTGCATGTTCAGAATGGTATGCTCTGTTTACCACAACACTTCACGAATGACTCAGCAATACATGAACTGAGGATCCCGCGTCACTTTTACCGCTCTTCCTGTTCTTGCAGCAGTCAGCGTTGAGTCTCGATCTCCTTCGACACCATTGTCGTCCGAGCGCGTCTCCGTTCCTCGTTCTTGTGTCGCAGATTCGGCGGATCCCGCCTCACCAGCATCGTCAGCTGCACCGCACGGTCCACCTCGGCGCCCCAAGGAAGAGCAGTCCGGCAGATCGGAACCAGCCCCGGACCTCTAAACACTTCCGGAATAATCTTTTGAGATGTTCCTTGTGTGCCATGTCTGGCCGTTGTTAAGGATAGCTGATTGAAATCCCATGACCTTTTCTACTGACATATTTCTCCTCAACTCTCCCTTTCTGGGATGTTTAAGACGTACTTTGTCTCTCACCTTAAGGCTAGCTTATCCATTAAAGGAAACCTTAGTGGCTTTGTTGCCGTACGCAAGAAGTCTCTCTAACCTGGTATGCATCTCTCTACCGTGCAGAAGAAGACTTGGAGAGAAAAAAAGTTCCCTGTACAAACGTAAATGTCGGACCGTGACCGGGCCGACAACAGCAAAGTGCGACTCTTCGGCCATCTTGAGCAGTTTCAATTCAAATGAAGTTGTTATCGTAATTTATATTATCTGTGTTATGATATGAACTGCGAAAGATGTTTTAATATGAAATAAATTGAAATGTTTTTATAACCACTCACTTTTATGAATGTCGGCACAAGTGCGTCATAATTCGGTCAATCGACTTTCGGCAGAACTTCGGCAACACGAAAAACGTAGCTGACTTCGAAACATAGCAAATAATCGCACTGTGACGGGAATCCTGTATTGGGTACTATATTTAGAAGTCCGTATAAGGCGCTCAGGTGGAAATGCCATCATTTTCTGATGTTTCACGAGTATGCATGTACGATAGTCAGTTTTCATGATTATTTATAAAGCATGAATTCATTCTAATGCATCCCGATCACTGTAATTACCTAATTTATATTTCTGACCTATTCTAAAAGAGGATTATCATGTCTTCATGATAGCGAGCCTCCAGAATTCAAACTTTGCAATGCATTTCTTCACCGCGCGGTACGTCTATCAGTTAGTTTACGGATTCCTCATGCGGTGTGTGGGTGTGAATCAACTCGTCGAACAGCTGACGGTTCAGTTTTCTCTATTCATTGAAAATAGTATATATGTTGCCATCCTTTGTTAAAGATTATCACCGCGGATATATGAGTACCTAAATGGAGTGTATATGGTGCGTCAACAATATTAAGACATGTGAGTAGCAAATAAATCGTACTCGTAAATCAGGTGAATAAACCGCATCAATAGGTAACTTGTATAGTAACAAATTCTAAGCCAACCATTCTAATTGTCCTAAAGTTACAAAATAAAATGTGTATTTGATTAAAGAATTAATCGCTTGATTCATCAGGATCGTTGATGGGAGATGGAAAGTTCGATCCTTGATATTGAAGCATATTTCCTGAAAACAGGAGTGGTGAATAAACATTAATGTCCTCCATCTTAAAAAATTCAATTCGCTGATTGATGCTTTTCGATAATGTAGCTTGTGAGGAAGCCGTCTGTCGTTTTGTCAGGCCTACATGTAATAAAGTATACTTAGGCAGTGGGTTGTTTAGTTAGGCCTATTGTACATGAAAAAGAGTTGAGGCAATATTGAAAGCATTCTTATAAACAAACAAAAAAATTAAAAGAAGAAAATTATGCCATACCACTGTAATTATTCATGCCATATAATTTCCGTATGTATGCTAATGTTTCAGTTTATAGTCTCACGGGAGGTTGGCCATTGGTTGAAAAAAAACAGAATTTCACTCATAATTTACGGCCTTACATATTGAATAAAACTTCATGAAATGACACCTGACGTTTCATCGTTTGCCGACTGTGACAAGTAATTTTTTGTGATTCTTTAGCTGACTGATGTGATCGACAGTATTTTGTGTATAATGTGTAGATATGTTGTAAGGCATTCTTGTCACTGCCTCCGAATGTTTTGATTTTACCAGCATTGGGTTATTCCCGTGATCAAGTCAGCATGCAGGACGTCGGGTGTCCTGCATGCTCAGATATGCAGCAGGGTGAATACCTCTCACCAACCATTCGATGCATTCTAATGAGACCATCGTGAAAATCCAAAGTGAAACGGGATTCATCCGTCCACATCACTTGACGCCATTCCTCTGTGCTCCACGACAGATGCTGCTCACACCATTCCATACGCTTTCGCTTGTGTTCGAGACCTGCGGAGAAAAAAATTGGCAGTGAAACAATGTCATTGTGCGAAATTCTTGCATTACTTACTTAGAGGAATTCTTACAGAAGGTCGGTATGACCTCAGGCCCGCTTCTGCTAGACGGCGATATGCTGTTCGTATACTGCACGCAATTCCTGCTGCAATTTTTCCAGCTGATGGCCAGTCGATGAACGCTCTTAAAGCGATTGCGCTTTGCTGAAATAACCAACTTCCTATCGGTAGCATTGTATGTCAATCTCGGTCTACCTGATCCTTTCATTCTTTTAACATTTCCATCATTGTTCCATCGACTCCACCACCTGCTCACAGTGGAGTGTGACACACCCAACTTCCGTCCAACAAACCTACAACTCTTTCCACATCGTAGCATTCCAACAGCCATTCCTTTTACAAACTGTGATTGCGACATTTTTGCTTCAAAATTTAGTCAGAAAGAATTGTTTGATAGTGATAAAAGGTTGAATTTGAAATGCATCAACTATGCCAAAGATATCGACAATGGACAGCTGCTTTATATTAGCATGACAAATTTGATGCATAGACATCCTGGTCAGTGCGGTATGAAATAAAAGTCGTCCACTTCCATTGAGATTTTCTATATCAAGTGGATCGTTTTTAATGTCATAGAGTATAATTCTTCGATCCTAAGTGTTGGATATCCATCCACAATAAATGCTTTGTTAGTGGCACGCATGTCGACGCATAATCGAAGTCGTCCATCTTTCCTCTGAACAATAACTAGGTTTGACACCGAATCTGATGCTTCTACTTTTTCAATGACGTCTGCCTAAACAAGCCGTAGAACTTCCTCCTTCACCTTGTCTCTAAGAGCAAAACGTACCTGCCTCAAAGTTCGTCTAACAGTAGAAACTTTAGGATCTATACGGACTTCGTGCATGAATCCTTTAATGTGACCAGAATGTTCTTGTGTGTCAGAAACATAGAAAAACAACTTACCTGCGGAATGTCTGATATCCCTGTATAATGGTCTCATCTTGAATTTGCTTGAGTATTGGTCACCAATATTTATTGGTATGAGTGCCGCAAATCAGGATAAACTAGAGAAAGTTCGTCGACGGTGTCATCGGATCGCCTGCGGAGATGACTGCCAATGTTCCAATTTCGCTCCTTTATGTCCTTAAAGTTCTACACCAGCTCGAAAGCAATGACAGCACACCTCATCATCTTTGTCCAAAACGATCTCAACGCTCCAGACATTTTGAGCTTCCATTGTCACGCACAAGCAGGAGACACAACTCATTTCTTCCATTTATTGCAAGTTACAACAATTCTCTATGTTGAAATGTGACTTATTCGTATTTGCTTACTGCATTAATTGACTTTTTGAATCCGAAACTTCTGCGATTGTAATTTTCATTTTTTAAAAACATACATATACCACTACATCTACCTCGACATCTCGCTTCTCTTGCATTGTTTGTAGTTCTTCACTTCTCAGATAATATGAGTCACGGCGAATGCATTCAAATTTGCAAAAAGCGTCATATCCAAAAAGGATGTTTTTGCCTTCCTTTGTAGTAACAAATGTAGCATCATAGGTTTGGGTTTTATCACTGGACGTACACGTCAAGGTCACTTTTCTTATTACATGCAAACGTTGCTCAGAGTAGGTTTCTACAACGGGTTCTAAACTTGTGAAGATGGAAACGGCTAACTGTGGCGGTTGTATCAATAATTCTTTGACGCACTTTGCTACGTTGAATTGCTTTTGCTGCACGTCTTGAGTTGAAGGTGGATCATGTCCCCGCCTCTTGACCTCTACTGGCTGGACTCTGTCCTTCTTTCAAATGCCTGAGGCACATTTCAGTCAATAGTGACCCTATTTTCTTTGATAGATGCTAATTTTTCTGTACTATAAATTGAATCTTTGAGTATGTGCATCTTAAATTTGCAGGACCGCGCTTGGTTGAGTTTGAGCGTCCAGGATTTAGCGGTCGAAACGCGATCGTCCAGACCAAGTTCCTGTTGATGACCTCATTAAAAATAGTCAAATAATTTGTATGCATATTTTTTAGAATTTTATTTCACGTTTTTTAGCTTTAAGAACTAATATTACTTCTCTTACAGACCTGGTAGATTTTAGATAGCGTAATCCCGCTGTGTTAGCTAGATCTGATATTTTGATTGGAAACAGACTTGTCCTCTTATCATTTGAATGGGCAGACTGTTAAATAGAATCGTTTCAATATAAGTGATAAACATAATTTTAAACAGATCGACTTACTCGCCCATTCATTCCACATGAGGAGAGGAGAGCGTTGTCTGTTCTTGTTGCAAGTATTTTTGAATTTTTAGACATTTTAGGATATAATAAGTTTCTCTTAAATCATATTTTGCACCTTTTAAAAAATTAACTAGTCGCTAGCTTGTTTTTTTAATTTTGTTGCCTTGACGCACTTCGCTACGTTGAATTGGAGAGAGCGACCGTCAATAATCAGAGAAGTAACAATCGTTTTGTACGTACCGCTATTCATCGCTGGTAAATAAATCCTCTGTGTTCAAAATGGAAAGGACAAGTATACTTCTTCATCGCTGAATTCGACAACTTGAGTTACAACGTTCACTCCTAGACTCAGGCCTATTTGCATGAGATTCATGATCATCTGGTTTGGCACTTTCTCAAAATGTCCGATGCGTTTGCAGCAGTTACACTTTTTTATCTCGAGCTGGGCATCTTGAATCAGAAGCAGCCTGCTTATCACCACCACACCTGTAGCATTTCCTCGGGCATGATCGAATCATACTTCTTGACTGACTAGTCATACCGGTACTGTTCTTTGTGGAAAATTTCTTCTCTTATCTCGGGACCTACTGGAAACCTGTGTTACTTAATGATGAGATGTAGGCTGGTGCTGACTGAACAGACTAATGTCTTTTGTGACTCGCTCATATTCTTTAGCAACTTCAACCGCTTTTTGGAACGTCAATTTGGAAATTTTTCACATACTCTCGAATCCTTAGTGTCATTAACAACGCTACTGTGCGGTTGTGTCTCTTCTCTGCTCGACCACTCTTCTGTTTTTCGATCCAATTCTGCTTACACTTGGGGTTGTATATCCCAATTTTGTATTGCTGGATTCGTCATAGCACGAGGAATCTGTTTTTCGGGTCTTTGATCACCGTAGACCACGCTACTATATGTGATTTGGGATATTCTGGTGTGACAGTGCAATCAGTGAGTTATCATCACCCCATACAGCAGACAGCTGCTTGCTTTGCCAAGCCACGTGATCTGCATCGATTTTACGTTGAAGGGCTAGACATTTTTCTGACTCTACGAACAGCTGTAAACTGTCACTTCTGTGTTGGGAGTGTTGGAATGGTCTAGTGGCTGATCAGTCATTGTAGTGCCGATCTTACTGCAAGTTCGAGTCCTGATTTGGAAGACCTTTTTGAAGATATATTTTTGGACAGAAAGCACCGCAATGGACAATAAATGCACCAAATGCTCAGCTGAAAACCATGTGTTATCAGTGATAAGTCGAAGGAGCGTGAAAAACGTCTTCTATCATGCAGTAGCCAGGTTGCATTAAATGCTTTCATGTTGTTTGTACCGGACATTCGAAAGTTACGGATAGAGATTTGAACAAAATGTTTTTTGTGTGCCGGCAGTGCGAGGAATTTTTAAAGTATAGTGTTGAGATGGCGCAGAAATCGTTCTCGCTTAAACTTGAGTCAAGTCCTTCCACTTTGCAAGACTCAATCTTCAAAAGAATTGAGGAAAAGCTCTGCGCTGAAAGTAGCAAGGTGATGAAACAGACAGAAGAATTACTGAACTCATTGACTTGCCAATTCGACAAGAAAATACAGAAAGTTACAGATAGAATTGAGGAGTCCCACAATCTGATTCTGGACAAGTTTAAAGTGAATGAGAACAAGTTTTTGAAGATGAAGACAGATGTTGAATCTCTGGGAGTGTCTTATACACAAGAAATACAGAGCATCACGGAGTCTGTTCTCTCTCTGCAGAAGCATCTTTTCTCCGTGGACTGCAAGGAGCGTAAGAGCTCCTTTTTAATTAGAAATCTCCCTGAGAAGGCTTTTAGCATAGATACCAATAACGTTGCAAACACTCATCAGGCAGTTTCATCAATTGCTGAAACTTTGAATCTTTCTCATGAGATAGAGCGTTTCAAGGATGTGTACAGAATTGGTAGACCTCGGCCTGATGGTAAACCTAGACTGGTAATGGTGCGTTCAAACGAGAAAACTGTGAGAACTTTCCTTTCGAAGGCTCGTCACCGTAAAGAGGCTTGTCATCCATTGAATCGAGTATTTCTTCAAGAAGACTTACCTCCGGAAATGAATCAGAAACTAACTGCTCTGCGAAAGCGTGCTTACCAGCATCGACGTGACAATCCTGGCGATACTGCGTATGTTAAAATGAGGGAGCTTTACATCAACGAAATGGTGGTTGACGAGTTGGTGAGAATTTTACCTCTAATCACGAGAGAGTAAAGCTTCCAGTCATCTTCCTCACTAACTTGCGCTCACTGAACAATAAATTTGACGACTTCAAGTGTCAAATGTTTGCCTCGAATCCCGATATCGCAGTTTGCACGGAGCCATGGTTAACTTCGGTCACTCCTTCAGATGCTTTTACTATTCCCGTTTACAGTCTCCTCCGTACCGACAGGACCGGCGACTCTGGTCGCGGCGGTGTTGCAGTTTGGTGTAAAACTTCATTTAAAGCAATAAAACTCCATTCTCCTATATTTGAAGCAATTGAGCTCTGCTGTATACGCATGCCGGTGTTGCAACTGATACTTGTTGGCCTGTACGTACCTCCGGGAATGACGGCATCTGCTTTCAGCGGTTTCTGCGACACTTTTTGTACGATTATTGATGGCATTCTTGCCAGCTACCCATACCATCGTCTTATCGCTGCTGGGGACTTTAATCGTTATGATCAATTTTTTACCTCCAAGTTTTCACTTCTGAACATTGTGACAGGGCCCACTCGATTGGATGCTGAGCTCGACAAGATATACGTTGAGCCATCCGTCTTCGACAGTTATCCCAATAGTAATATAAAAATTGGTCCTCCCATCGGAAATTCAGACCATAACTGCGTTTCAGCTCGTCCTTGCGGATTCAACAGAAGACGTGATGTTCGTACATCGACATTCCATGACCTCAGATTATCGAACGTTTTGGCCTTCGAACAAGAATTCCTTCGTTGCGATTTGCAAGGATTTTACTTTGCATGCGACGTTGACGTAAAAACTCAGCTCTTTTATGAATTTATGAAGAAGGCGATGAGTGTAATTCCGCAATATAAAGTATTTCTCACTGATGCCGGTGCACCATGGATGACACCCTTCGTAAAGCTGTTAATAGACAATCGTTGGGAAGCATTTCGAAATCAAAATTGGGTTGTGTACAATGCGTTAAAAGTCAAAGTGAGGAAAGAGATTTTCAAGGCCAAACATCGATATTTCTCAAAGAAATCCACCTCCGTTAAGGGTTTGTGGTCTTATATTCAGATGGAACGCAGAGGCCGCGTAAATAGCGTCAGTGCTCTTATGGATGATTCTTTCCCACTCTCTGAAAATCTAGATCACCTGAATGAACACTTCTGCACGTGTCTAGGTGAGCACCAGTATGGAATTCGGAAGTCTTCGTCGACAACTCATGCTATCATAACAGTTCATGACTATCTCACCAAGTTGGCTGATGATTCTAACATCGGTGCGGCAATTCTCTTAAGTTTCGACTTTACGAGGGCATTCGATCGTATTTGCCATCATGATCTGTTGAGTGTACTGTATCAGTTTGGATTCCCAAAGGGATTCATGCTATTGATGAGGAGTTATCTGTATGGTCGACAGCAGCGAATAAGGCTCAATAATGCGAAAAGCGATTTGAAGTTGTTAACAAGTGGCGTACCTCAGGGCTCATTGCTCGGTCCCTATCTGTTCGGACTATATGTCTCATCTTTGAAGCCAATTAATTCGAAAACCTGTCTGGTTAAGTATGTCGATGACACTTGCATCGTTGTGGGAGTTAGAAAAGACTATGCCTCCGATGACATATGGCTACTTAACTCTGAAATCAACAATATTTCACAATGGGCTGCTGATTCAAACCTCAGTCTGAACACTGCCAAAACCACTGGCTTGATTTATTACCGAGGAAATTTTAAAGATGTCCTTAATGTTGAGACACACATCGCTGACGTTAACTTCCAATTCCAAAAGAGTGTCAAAGTTTTGTGTGTCATTTTGAATGGTTCCTTGGGATGGGGGTCTCATGTTGACCTTATAGAGAAGAAATGTGCTCAGCGAATGTACATCCTGCAACGCATGAAACCGTACACGACGCCTCAGGAGTTCATCCAAATTTACAACGTGTTGATACGCTCCCTTATAGAGTACGCCTCTCCAGCATTTATCGGTTTGTCCAAAAGGGACTCTACTAGGCTGCAAGTTATTCAAAACCGCTGCCTCAAAATAAAGGGTTGTTCAAGTATGAATGAACTGACTCCAAGAAGAACTGCTGCTGCCTTGAAACTATTCGAACAAGTTGAGTCTGCACAAACTTCAATAAAGCTCGCATTCCCAATGTACTTACCTAGTGGAAGAATCTCTGTGCCTTTCTGTCGAACATCTGTGCGACGCAACTCTTTCTTCCCAAGAGTATGCATTTCAAAATCATCTACCTATTATGACTGACGTCGTTCCTTTAATTGATGCTGGCTAATTTTATGCTGAAGAAATGTAATTGACTTGTAACTTCTGATTTCCATTTGTGATTTAATTCAATATACACATTCTCTCTCCCCAACCATGAACTGTCCTAGTAAAGACTCACTCAATGGATCTGTTGTTTTGTGAAACTCACATTTGGACGCAATTTGTCTGAGATCAGCAGCAAAGCTCTCGATGGTTTCTCCATTTTTCTGTCTGCGTTCACTGAACCTGACACGCTGTACGCCATTTGAGCGTGTCCTTGAGCTTAGAAAGAGTATCTGTTGACGAGCTGTCAAAAGTGTAAGTGATACGTTAACTTTCACAACCAAGACAAGAAACTAGTAATGCCCTACACCGACCCTCCTCCGTCTTAACTGGACCTACAGCAAGAAGACAATTTTCGAACGTCCTAATCCATATGTTCCATGGAATAACTGGTTCGCCTGGCAACTGAAAAAATGCCGATGGCTCTTGAACGCCTGTATTAACATTTGTAGAAG
The DNA here is from genome assembly GCA_907163375.1 of Prostheceraeus crozeri. NCBI lineage: Eukaryota > Metazoa > Platyhelminthes > Polycladida > Euryleptidae > Prostheceraeus > Prostheceraeus crozeri. Next base: position 16,299 of record CAJQUW010016700.1, read on the forward strand.
TAGCAGCCATGTCTGTCAACCAGGGTTTCGGAGTCGGAGTCGGAGTCGGAGTCCCCCGGAGTCCTATCATTTGGCCGGAGTCGGAGTCCTATCAAATGATAGGACTCCGGACTCCGACTTAGTAGTAAAATTGTTGTAGCCTCAATAAAAGATGGCATTTTCAAAAATATATTTTCCATCATTTTATCTTCCGAGTTTCTCTAGCGACATTAATCTACATTCTAGACAAATATCTTTATTATATTTAATCATTTGATCATTTTATACAATTAATATAACTTACTTTATACATAACTTAACAAGTTGATTAGCCTACATCAAGCATTCTAGCTACTACTATACATAATTTGTTATCCTCCAATTGATTTGATATAGACGTATAGCTATCAGAACATTACACATTTATAATCGGACGAATGATCGATTATTGATAATACGTATATGATGTTGCCTACATGTAGGCTTCTTTCTTACAGGATATAATACTTTGTAATTGTATTCTACTTATAAGCTATTGTTTTCTTTCGAGTGATTCATTGAGCAGTCTGTGATGGCTAGCTAAGATAAAATAGTAACGAATTTGATTAATAGCCGTGCTGCGCCCGAGATATGAATCGACCTTCACTCATGATAATCAAATTATTTCATTCTCCCGTGCTATCTTGAACGAACCTATTCGCTGATATGATTTGTCTTTAATTTTATTCTGTGGGAATCCCGCCACTGCCTGCCACTCCTTGAAGATGCATTGACGTCAAAAACATAGCAATCGAACATGATCAAACAGTTTGCCCGATGACTTTGTAAAACCAACGCTAAGTCAACGACTTGAATAAGACACGACTACGAATGCGAGCCGAGGTCACAAAAGAGGTGTGGTCGATCTAACTTATAAAAAATATGAACGGTAAGTTTCTCTGCACATTCAATTCAACTGACATAGTGAGTAGTGACATGGCTCCCCCAAAAAGACCTCTAAGAGGAAAGGTGTACGAATATTTTGAACAGAAGAAAGATGGATTTACCTGCATATGCAGTACCGGTAATTCAAATGGCGATGGTTGTGGCACAATAATAAGCATTAAAGGAGGAGCAGGCTCATATGCCTCTAATTTAAAGAGGCATTTACAACGGCACCATCCAATACAGTTTAAAGAGGTGGAGGCTGAGGCGGCCAATGAGTCCAAAAAGAAAAAAGACAATGTACAGACAGACATAAAAAGGTATGTAGTCTTCATATATTTATATCAAACTACAATTCTTACTATAAGCAACGTCAATTTTGTTTTAGTTTCACATAATTTAAGGACAAAGATATTTAAGTGTATGTGTTTACGATAATTTCCTATCGAATCTTGTGAATATTTTCAATTGACGTAGTAAATGCATGTATCACAACTTAAGCCTAATATTTTAACACTATATTTTATTATAACTATAAGCCTCGCATTTACGAGTATATGGAATCACGTACAGTTACTGAATATATTTACGGTATACAGTAGATAGTTGAACAGTAACACGAATGATACTAAGAGAATACAACAGAACGTCCTAGAGAACACAGTGAAAACTGTCCAAATTTATATAAAATAATATACCACTCATAAAAATGCAAAAGTTAGCGTGACATTATTACTACATTCCGTTAAGTTATCTTTATTCTCAAGACATATCAATACAATTATCTACGAAGCTTATTGATTGTGAAATATCTATGATATTTTTCAAAATAAAGCGTTTCAGATCAATATGTAGGACCTACCTGTAATAATTTCTTTGATAAGGATGACATGCATAAAACTGCCATCTCAGATACATAAAAAGACCGAATCAGAGAGTGCTGACCAAACTCGATATTGATCTCCGCTTTTATTTTTGTATATTTCGCTAAATGTTTTTGGTATAAATAAAACATGCTTTGAGATTTATCAATAACAATCAATAACTTACAGTATGATATGAAATGGATACTCAAGAATGTTTAATTTATGGGATAACTATGGTTACTGCCACGCTAGCTTTTGCATTTTTATGAGTGGTATTTTTTTATATAAATTTGGACAGTTTTCACTTTCAGTTAACTTTTCACAGTGTTCTCTAGGGCTTAGTTCTGATCTTATTGCTAACTTTTTCATACTGGTTAATTCACAGAAGAGAAACTTATCACAGATCAAATCTTAGATGATAAAATCACAGGTGAAATACCGTATTCTCTCTAATAAACGCGGCGTTTATTACATTAGTCAGAAATTGAGGGGCTGTTCTTGATTATCAATTATGCACGGTTTATTCAAAACTCAAATAGCCGACAGACTACAGTATATGTGAACACATACAGCCCATACAATTTCTTAAGGCCACAGTAGGTCTATAATGCGTACAATATAGGAATAGGCTAGATTTTTTGATACACTTTAACTTTCATCTGATAATCTTTATTTTAGTTATTTCAAACCAACGAAACATACAGTCACAATGTCGATGAGTAAAGATGAATTTGAAAGGATCCTAGTTCAATTTGTAGTGAAAGATTTGGTGCCCCTGAATTTTTTCTCAAATTCTGAAGGTAAGCATAAATTACGTTGTCGAGATCAATTTAGGCCTAAGTCTTTTGCCATTTTACATCGTTTGTTCATTTATAATGTGTACATAACTTAAGATTCTTATACCACATGCCTACAAAACCGTTGGGCGTAACCTACATTTCTTATTTGTATGCATTTCTAAAACGTATGTCAATTTTGTTTACGGTTTCATTTCAGCTTTTCAGAAGTTGAATGGCTCCCTCGCGAAGTCTTTGTCTGTATCTCTTGACAAGGACAATATCAGACGACTTGTCATCAATGCCGCAAAAAATCTTCGAGATAAGTTGTCATCTCATCTCCATAACCGAGTATTTTTCATTAAGTTAGATGGTGTCACTCGTCAGCGGTCTTCGTATCTTGGAATAAATGTCCACTTCCTGATTTCGAAAGTGAGTCGAACAGTATAATATTCCGCGCATAGGCCTGTTTCAAAAATTATTGTTTTTGGGCCTATAGTTGGCCTAAATGTATAATATTTTAGCAAATATCATTTATTGAAATTATGGCAAATTATTTCTTGTTATGAATTATGACTGTAATACTAATATTTTACTCTTTGAGCTTACCGATTGCATTCTTTTAAATTATGAGTCCTTCAACTTACCGATATGTTAGGTTTTGTAATGTAATTTACTTTTCTACAATTAATAGAGAAATTACTTTTGGTGGTTCGACAAAATAGAAACTGGAATCACTTGAGAGAGAGACTAGTACTTTCTGGTGATTCTTGATCATAAATCTTTAATTCAATTGTTTTTTAGAGAATAATCACACAGCGGTTAGTACGGCGGATCTACTGAAGAAAACCCTGACTTCATTTAATCTATCGATTGAGCAAGTGTTAGCAATTGTCGTCGACAATGCCGCAAATATGACACGGATGGTCAACATTTTACAAGAAGAAGTAAGTTTATCGATTAAAATTGCGAAACTGTAACGTAACTTAATTACATGTACTGTACATATACATGTGAAATTTCGCATTAGCACGAATCACTTTACCATTATATTCTTCTCCTTCTAGTGTACATGTAGATCTAATTGTAAGTTACATGTGGATGCATGTGTCGTATATGTGTAGGAATCTAGATAAACTGTACATGTGGTATACGAAAACTATTATAAATTTTTGATAGAATTACAAATCGATTTATTTGTGTAGTCCTTGTAGAATCTTGAATGTGTGCATGCATATGATGAAAAGTTTTGTTGCATAATTCAAGATAAAGCTTTATCTTCTGTCTTATGATGTAATTATTTTATAATTTTATTAGCACCTACATGTACTTCCTTAGTTTTCTTGAGTTCCATCAATAAAATTATATGAGAAAATAAAACTTCGGATTAATGGATCTTAAACATACTTTAAGTTACATTTGGTACTAAGGAAATAATGATAAATACCGGTACTACTTAACATGTACTTGCTTACTGATATCAGTAAAGTACAAGTAAATAGGCCTAACATGAAACATATCACATGAAATTGAAACTTTACTTTGAGTTCTTAATTAGATATAATTTGGCCACGAACGGTATCTCTGGGGACTATTATACGTTCGGCTTCGGACAAATATTTCGTAAGAATAGGTTATGGACCATAGCATATCAGATCATATTTGATGTTCCGTTTATGTATAGACTATATGCATAGGCTACATGTGAACAAGAAAAAACTCAGTACCGCTTCAGCTTTAAAGGAATTACGAAAATGCCATAATGAAATTAACAAAGCATATTGGTAGTTTGTTAAGAATGTTGTGAGTTGTGAAATTTGTACTCAAGTATCAATTGATTTCAGATCGAAGACGAACAGGAGGAATCTGATATTGAGGATGTTCTTCCAAATGACATTTTTCAAGGTGCCTCTAATGTATTATATCATATCCTGTGTGGAGCTCATACGTTGCAGCTTGCAGTGAAGGATTCCCTCAAATCTTCTAAGTCCGCTCAACATCTATTGCTCAAAGTTAGAAGTGTTGTCCGAAAGCTTCGCACACCACAATTGAATCAAACTCTTTCCAGCAAAGGCTATCTTTCAGCAATTATTGATGTCGAAACGAGGTGAGATTATTATTAAAATTAAACCAATGAAGTACATTACAGAATCTATTAGATATACTGGTACCTTATGTGTATTTCAGATGGGGCTCAACCTACTCCATGGTAAAGAGATTGTTAGATTTGAAACCTTTTGTACTCGACTATTCAGCGGCCTCATCCGAACTGTACCTGTCGAACCAAGAGTGGAATCAATTGGAGAAAATAAGCGAACTATTGAAAGTTCCATACGATGCAACAATTCGCATACAGGTAAGTTTTATATAGAACACATCAAACATTAATTATCTTTGGTAGGCCTATACACTGAACCGTATAAATTTTACAACACTAAAAAGTACTCCTTTTCGATTGATTTTTTCTAGTCTACATGTTCCACTCTGAATTTGACAACCAGAAATGCAGTTTAGTGGGTCCTAATAATTGAAAAGTACTAGACCTACTATATGTACATGAGAACAAACTCTAGATTATTGTGCCTATGTCTCATACATAGGCATTTCTACGTACATGTGGCTCTGGCATCTGTCGATGTATGTATACTGGTATACGCTATACGTAAATTATAGTTTCGTATTTAGCTGCACCATTAACTTAGATGTATGTCCCTATGACGTTCAAGGAGAGCAAGACATAAATTTCTATATAATTCAAATATATTCCTCAATTTTTCAGTCAGAACAACTAAGCCCAGGAGAATTTGTGAAAGAATGGATACAGGTGAAAAGACACATGGCAAGGCAAGACGGGAGCATTCCCAAGGAGATGGTGGCTTCGATGATGCGAAGGGAGGAGGTAATTATATACTTTGTTCTTTTAAATTGAATTACACGTAGATAAAAGATAGTGGATTGAATTTTGAAAAGGACTCAACTAATTATACTGAATATATAAATGATACAAACGAAGCTGTTGCATACATATGTATTGTACTCATACACAAACTCGGATTAACATTTACGATCATGCCAGCTTTTTACCTGTTGTGAACTATTTAAAGATGTAGATGTAAAATAATTGTCTATCATGTTGTTCAAAAAAACATATGCTACACCCAAAGAACACAATGGCGTTTCTTACGGGCTCCAACGAAGGCATAATAGACTTACTCGGCTACTCAAACTAAATCAATCAAACGATCGAAATATACCAGCCACCAAAAATTCATTGAATAATTTACTTCATTTTCATTCTATTCATTGGGTAGTCGTTTTCAAATTCTTTGGGGAAATTGTGACTGCTAACTTACTTTTCTGCTATCTTGTGACTGCTTGAATATATATGTTTTCAGATAATAAATTATAGACTATCTTTTATTACTCTGAATATTGAAGTATTTTGAATTTTGCAATATATGTATATTGTTTTCTTTAAAGGTTCTCCTGAACGATTTGATATGTGCTGCAACATGTTGAGACCCGCGTTATCGTTGCTATTAACTGCTGCCCAACAAGAGAGAGGTACAAAAGTAGTGGAGAGAGTAGCGCTACATCTCAGAAAACAACAACAAATGAACTCATGTGATTCATCACCAAACAGAAGCACCACAGAAGAAGTGGGGATTGTCGATGCGGAAGACTTAGAGGATGAGCTGGATTTACTCGCTGCAGCAACTTTTAAAACGAATGGTAAGAAAGCAAAAAGAAATTAGATACGTACATACGTATGTGCGCATTACTGAATTTATACTGTAATTGGTTATATGTCTCTGATGTCCGAAAGATCATTCATATGTAGTTGCATGTACCGGTTACGGCTAGATCTTATGATTTTTTTCTATCGTACGTTTTCAGATTTGAAAAAAGAAGACCCAACAACAGAATTTACGAAACTGATGGCAACCATGCTCAGTTCGGAACGGGTTAAAGGCAATGTACCGGTATTTGAAGCAATCAATGAGAAGACTTGTCCACCTGCTCTGATTGACACGAGCAAATTGTTATCTTCATTGCCGACAACACAAGTTTCGGTGGAGAGGCTTTTATCCAGGCTTCGATCCAGACTAAGGCCTGATATTGTTGATAGTGTGTTGTTCCTTCGGAGTAACACGCAACATTTTTGATCCTATTTTTTGTGTGTAGCAATTACATGTAGTCATCACTCACCATGAATACTGGTAGATGTTTCCACAGCTACATGTACATTTGAGTTAATTATTGTTTCAATCACCTCCGTTTTTTCCACTCATACTACCTAATATGTATGCAATAGTGGGCTAAGCTACAACTATATGCATGTAGAGTCGTAATGGGAGAAAATGTTAGAAACATGAAAATTTAGTAGACGCACTACCGGTACCGATTTTATGTGAAGATAAGGTAAGATTACGTTTTTTTATGAAAATGGCCTTAATAATAAAAATTGTGAGGCCAAAAATTAAGATAAATTTGGAAAGTTTAAAAAAGTTGTTAAGTATGAAATATTACAATTAAGAGAAATATATTATTTACTTGATTGATATCATTTAGTAAACAACACATATTGGCATAATTTCTGCTGATGTAATAAAGAGCAAAAACATGTACAGGGTTGTTAATTATTTGTTAGTCTACTCTACATTGACTTAGTTTGGTCAAAGACGATCTGTTTTCTACATCATCACTCTACTGAAGCAGAAGTTTGGGATAAACTTAAAAGCATGTTATGAATTGAAGTGAAAAATTTGATGCTCAAAGTTATTTCTTATTAAGCCTATGGCGCACGCGCAGTATTGGTCATTTAATATGAGAATGTCTGTCAATTGTTCATTTTGCATGGTTGGTGGGACTATTCCTCTGGGGCTGATTAAGAGTAGATTACAATGATACTATGGAAGATGTGGATGCCATTCAAGTGGCTCGTGACGCAGACATGTAAAAATGTCATTTACATAAATGAAGTTTATAGTTGCATAACTTAGAGCCAAAATTGTGAGTTGAGAAGACTGGAGAATCTTCGGTGCCCGGAGTCGGAGTCGGAGTCGGAGTCCTTAAGATTTAGTCGGAGTCCTTAAACTTTGAAAACCCGGAGTCGGAGTCGGAGTCGGAGTCCTATCAAAATTTTAGGACTCCGAAACCCTGCTGTCAACCTAACTTGAGTGAACCTATTATTAGTAAGTTATGTAGGTTTCAAAGATTACTAATAGACAGTCTTTCTCGAGTGGGTTATTTTGGTCAATACACCGACGTCACCAAACATCGTGTCTTACATAACACCGGTACATGCGCGAAAATATCAAAA
>CAJQUW010016701.1:0-10049 GCA_907163375.1 Prostheceraeus crozeri
GACCCTTTTACAGTCCCTCACAACCAGAAACCATAACCGATTGAGCTCCCACAACCTTCGGTCGAACTGCAGAAAAAAAATTGTCGCGCTCAAGCACTTTTAGTCATGGCCAAAGTAGATGTGACACCCTTTTTTCGTGTGAGCGGTAGACACGTCCGCTTGGAAGTGTAGCCTCAAAGCGGAATAACGGGATAAATATATCAACTGACCACACTAGGTGACATGTCACGCGTGATTCACGCGTAATTACGGAACACCCCAAATATCCGTGGTTAAGGACATTCTATTCTTCTACCCGCGTACATACGCGCTGAACCAAGAGTCAGAAATCACTTGATCTGATGGTGTCAAAACATTGGCAATGTTTATGAGTATGCGCGGGCGAGCGTTTATAGTTTGCGCGTCGTCTACAGTTGTATGCGTTGCCGCTTGAACCACGGATGAACCGCTAAGCATGTTCTGTCTTCCCTGAGCATGAATTTGAGGTCCTATCACATTGTTCAGCCTCTGATACATGCAGACGCATGAGACGCAAAGGGCAAATTCCACGATATAAAATTCCGCATATAAAATGTTGTTGTATGTGCTCTATAATCATTAAATTCGTTTTATTTTAGTTTGATTATTGATGTCATTGTGATTTTATGACAATTTGAATTTTTAATTGAAAAAATATTTTTTCTGAAAATTGTTGAATTTGTAGTTGACTGCTACATGCCAAAATTATTACATTACTAAATTTGATTAGATTTCAATAATAATCAAATTTAGTATGTAATATAGAGGGACCATGGACATATAGAGCGTGGTCAGTAAATGTCATTTCAAATGTTTACTTTGTCTACAGGGCTCTTCAAAAAACGAATTACTCGTCTGTAACGAGCAAACGAAAAAGTATTATTTTTTTGTAAAGCAGCGGCTAAACTAATGATCGGATCTTAATAAAACTTCATGTTTTCCTCATTACTGCTTCAATGTTAATTTAGTTTAGTATAGATGCTTTGGAAGTTTTGCTTCATAAAGTGATCTCAGGTTAAAGCGTGTAACAAGCGACCGTTCGCTCGCTACATATCTGTCTTAATCACTTATTCAAATCGTTTTAAGAGACGAAAATGGCTCTCAAAGGTGACTCGTGTTCATAACTGTTGATTACAGCAGAGATTTCCGTTGCTTGTCTGTCATTGAAGGACGCCGGTGCGCTATGGCTGCTGTAGAGATGCCTTGGCGTCGGACGAAATAGAAGGCTTGATATCTGGTGTCTGCTTTAGCTAACACATAATACTATTTCAGTTGAGATTGCACGGGGTCGTTCATGCGAAATACGCTGACTCCGATCCGATGGTCTGAACGAGGAAAACGGTACAGAGATAACAGAAAAACTGATCAATCACACACAAAAAAAGAGAAACAAAGACATGTTATACTGTATATAGAAAGAAAGTGAAAGACAATAGAGAGACATATGCAGCAATGAAACATCAAACAAGAATTCGTGTTCTAAACTTCAGGAAAAAAAGGGCAAGCGAATATCACCTTAAATCAATCAGTGGAGAGTCCAGACAGCTATACGTATTCATCTTTGAAAATGAAGAAGTTCACAAAGTGCGAAAGGTCTTGCATGCCCACTTCACCAAGGAAGGAATGAGTCACGCAAATGTCACGCGTAACCACGGATGTTTAGGGTCATGTGTAATAACGCGTAGTTTACGAGTGAATTACGCCTAATTGAGCGTGGCATGTCACCTAGTGAATGATGACTGGCATGAAGGCATTTTGCCAATTTAGCTGCTCCTAATTTTGGATTTTCCAAACAATCCTAACCCATATTCCGTGCACCATCAGCAATTCAACCACCTGACGAATAATGCTGGTCGATTGGATTTTTAGCCGAGGTTGAAAAAATTACGATGAATCGTTTAGGCCTATTCTTTGCAAAGTCAACTGAGAAGCAGGGCTATAGAAATGACTAAAAGTGCTTCTGTGCACAACAAAATTTTCGACAGTTCAACCATAAGCTGAGATGAAGTTTGGGGAGAGATTTTGGAGAGCTCACTAGTTCACCGTAGTCAGCTCTTTGTCTGACAAATGACTATTAATGGTCAGTTGATATATTATAAATGTATATTAAAAATAATATCAATAATTAATAATTTGTAAAATAATTTTAATAATAAATATTTATTATAAAGTATGACTAATTCAGGTTCCATCTCTGACACATAAAATACTTGTGACTGATTATGAAGGCCTATTTTAGGGTAATTCATGTTCGGGACCCTTTTACAGTCCCTCACAACCAGAAACCATAACCGATTGAGCTCCCACAACCTTCGGTCGAACTGCAGAAAAAAAATTGTCGCGCTCAAGCACTTTTAGTCATGGCCAAAGTAGATGTGACACCATTTTTTCGTGTGAGCGGTAGACACGTCCGCTTGGAAGTGTAGCCTCAAAGCGGAATAACGGGATAAATATATCAACTGATCACACTAGGTGACATGTCACGCGTAATTACGGAACACCCCAAACATCCGTGGTTAAGGACATTCTATTCTTCTACCCGCGTACATACGCGCTGCACCAAGAGTCAGAAATCACTTGATCTGATGGTGTCAAAACATGGGGAATGTTTATGAGTATGCGCGGGCGAGCGTTTATAGTTTTGCGCGTCGTCTACAGTTGTATGCGTTGCCGCTTGAACCACGGATGAACCGCTAAGCATGTTCTGTCTTCCCTGAGCATGAAATTGAGGTCCTATCACATTGTTTAGCCTCTGATATGAGACGCAAAGTCTTCAGGAAAGCCGACAGATGTTGCAGCGATGTCACGCATAGATCACGGATGTTTAGGGTCATGTGTTGTTACGCATAATTGAGCGTGGCATGTCACCTAGTGTGTTTTGCTTTGATCGCTTTTTATTGTCCGATCTGTATTTTGGCCTCTGAAGGCAATCCTTTGTATAGGCCTATCTAATAATTATTGCTATTGTCTTGATTGTGTTCACCGATTCTTGAAAGTGACGAGGTTTTTTATTATATACTGTAGGCTATACGAGTGAATAGTGACAATTAAATCGGACTTGCTTCGCTATACCAAATACTTCTCAGAAAAGTATTTCAGCAGCACTAACACTTTATAGAATGTCTACAGCTGTCTAGATTCAAAGAACAAGTTTTTTGAATTGGGCTTTCTAAGTAGATCGTGGCGATGTTCATATTTTGAACGTTGCTGTTCACACACCGTGCGCACAGATCAACTTTTTGGGAAAAAAATGTCCATAAAAACGGAAAGTTGATTCTAGACCAAAATTTTGCAAGAATTCTGAATTTTTAAGTTCGAAAAGCTTTCATCTAGCTATTCAAAAGATACAGCCGATTTATTGATCAGTATCGATCTGATTGACTATTGGTGATTGATTTTGTTGAAAAATGCTACAAGAATGAAGTCTAACCTAATTTGCAACGTAGAATTCGAATATGGCATCAAAATCTTTCGCTGATGAGTCAATATGAAGATAGAGGCAAGATATTGATCAGTATCGATCAGATTGATTTTGCTAAAAACTCACCTAGGAATGTCGCAAAAATGAATCCTAATCGAACTTATAACGTAGAATTCGAATTTTACATCAAATTTATGCCCTGATAGGTCAACATCAAGATGGACAAGATATTGATCAGTATCAATCAGACTGATTGGTGTGATTGATTTTGTTAAAAATGCATTTGGGAATGCCAGAAGAATAAATGCTACTACCGAAAATGGTGCGTTGAATTCAAATTTCGCACACTTATAGGATAAAGGCAAGATATTTATCAGTATCGATCTGATTTATTGGAGTGATTGACTACATTGTACAGTATCACATGAATAGGCCTACTAACACAAAATGATAGAAATGAATGTACAATAGAAATGATGTACATGTAGAATTCAAAAAATAGATCTATAAGCGTGTGTCAACAAAGTTGTATTGTTAAACTAACAAAAGTAAATTGAGCGATCATACATGGCGCCCGTTGTAAGCGCAAACAGCTTTGCATATTCTCGGCGCATATTCATCATGACCAGTTGATTTTCTTTTGTAGTGTTCCCATATTTTCAGGAAGTTACAGTGAACAGCCTCGCCGCTTTGCTCCGACCACTTGCCTAAACCTGTATTCGTCATCGTGCAAAACTCACGCACATGGTGCATCACGGCGTGAATTTTTGGCGTCACCCTGATGATGAGATCCCGGTATGATTCTGCAAATCGATCGATCTGTTCTCGGAAGTCATCGCGTAGCTCTGTCCCATAGCAAGCGTTGACAACCTGCAACAATTGATCAGGATATACATGACGTAAATGAAACATGAAATTCGAAATTTCGAGATGTCTTCTTACCTGGAGAAAACAGCGCAAAGTCCTGACATGTGGAAGGCAAGTGATGGGACACATGGCAGCAAGCACGTCAATTTTGTTCAGTAGCTGCATGCATGAATTGCCGCTAAAACAGCCTCCATGTTGAGGATTTCTCTGGACATGACACTTTTGTAACCAAGCATCCGCTTGAGGCCAAACACGGAGGATTGCCTCAAAGATTGTGCCGAAAGGTCCTGTCAGCAAATGCAATTCAGTGGGTGGCAGCATCAGCAAAATTGGAGAATCAGGGTTCGCTGGCTTTACTATCGAAGGATAAACCACGCTTTCGAAATGCTTTGATCTTTTTGGATTTTTTCCATCCTCGTGGAAATGCCAATACTTTTCTCTGAGAGACTGAGAGACTACTACCGAAAATAGTGCGTTGAATTCAAATTTCACATCCAAATAAGCCGATGATGAATCGAAATACTTATCCGTGTTTTGTGCTGTAAATACACTTTTAGGCTATACACTGTAGCTACTCATTTTCTATGTTTGTCAACAATATTTTTTTCTATCTTGATCAGAATCTGCTGTACTTGATCATATGATTTTACAGAGAAAGCGCTTCGTCAAGAAACGGATCTACTGGTCATCTACGGTACATGTTGTTCACTAAAAAGTCGATTGATCCTCCTTGTGCTGTCGGTCGAACTAAGGCGGAGTGTGACTAATCATAAAATGACAATGCAGTCATGCAGCTGCTGCATGCGCGTGGGTGGTCTCTATCTGCAATCGTCGATTTGTTTACGCCGCAAGCATTGTTCATTCCGATCACTACACTGAACAGCTTGAGATTGTTTTACTTGATTGTTGTCACTGCTTTCATTAGCACATCATACATGTATCATGGCATGTGCATCACATAGTAAGTTCAAGTTAACACACATAGAAATAGATTGTTTATCTGAAGTTGACTACAGTCCGTTTCATAAAAAGTGGATCATCCTAAAATTTGACTAAATAAAACATAAGCATGATACAGAAAGCATTTTTCATGTTATTTCATGTCCCTAATATATTTAAATGTCCTTATATAATCTGATAAGCTATGACACAGTAACGGTTCTTAAGAAGCTAATATTTTGTGGTCCTACCCTTATTGTCAATGACATTACCAATTCGTCTAGGCTTTTGATTCGATGATATCGTTGATTTTTGACTGATCTAACTTTCTCCACTCTCTTTTTAACAGTGACGTAAGTTGTGATACGCCATCTGTAGGTAGCAGTGAACGACGAACATTACGTTTTAGAATACTCCATACATTTTCTATGGGATTCAGATCAGGAGAACGAGCTGGCCAAGATAATGTCCTAAGCCCTAATTGAGACTTGCATAAGTTGACTCTACTACTCCTGTGTCAAGTAGCATTATCATCCATAAATAACCAAGTCGATGGATCACCAAGTTGATCTGTCATTTGGCCAATGTTCATTCGTAAAACATTCACATAGCGTTCAGAATTCATGGTTCCTTGCTGTATGTGAAGTTCAGAGCGGCCATTGGTCCAAATGCCAGCCCAAATCAATAGAGTCGCACCACCTTGTACCCGGGGACGATGTAAATGTCTTGGAATTTCCTGATCAGATTTTATCCATAATCTCAATCGACCATCAATATCCTTCAGACGGACTGATGCCTCATCAGACCAGACAACCCGATCCCATTGATTTCGCCAGTGACAGTGACTCATTGCCCATCTGAGACGTCTTTTTGTATGCTGATCTGATAATTCGATCTGAGAGGGCCTCTTACAGCTCTTGAAATTCGACTCAATAAGTCTTCTACGAATAGTGGACTTAGGAATAGACGAGTCTAGTGCAGCCATCTCAGTTAACGAGAGACTTGGATCAACTTTAACAAATCTCAAAATTAGGCGGTCTCTACGTTTGGATGTTTTGCGTGGACGGCCAGAGCCCTCTTTACGACAGAGTCGAAAATCATCATTATGCCATCGATGCACATTTGTGTAAGGGACATTTAGTCGCTTTCTTGTAGCTCGCAAAGAAAACACTAGTTCTAGCAAGGCTGACACTGCCTTTTGTGAATGCGATCTCGTTATTGTTCATTTGTGCTTTGTATTGTTTTCAACCGGTAAGAGATAGATTTCTAGCTGAAAGCAATCAGGAGTGCTGCCAACACCACCGCAACGAAGTCAGGAAGCTATGGAACATGAAGTCCAGTTAATCACATGTAGCAGTTACATTATTGTTGATGAATAATGGTGCTATACTGGCTCTGATTGACCGATTTTCTTTATTTTTGTTTTGCTTGATAGCTTTTGGCTTGTTGAACAACATATTACATAACAAAGGAAACAAATGTAATTTTATGAGAGTGAGGTATGATTTTGTGTAACATTGCTAAATGAAGATCAAATTATCTGCTACTTTTTTATCTATAACAGGAAAACAACTCAATATTCATGCTTGAAATTTCCAACAATGATATTAGTAAGCACAACTGACATATCTTCCAAATTTCAGAGAAATTCGTTCAAGTTTGGCGTAGTTAGACAAAGTTGAAGTTAAGGCGATGTTTAAGGGTGATCCATTTTTTATGAAACAATCTGTAGAATGGAAATTGACTCAAGGTCGCGGCACATCCGGGGGAACTAAGTTGGGTCATGAACCGCCAATGAAAAGCTTCGATTTACACATGTGACTGATTCTAACCCAATCATACAGTCGTTGGCAGGTGCATCTAAATGAAAATGCGTGCGATTTATGTGCCGTTATTGTGCATTGCATGAAGCTTAATTTCCATTCTAGAGGTTTTATTGTTGTCAATTTCTATGTTAACACATGATGAAAGTCTACAAAGAGTTTGTTTACTTTGCTTTCACAGAGATAAGTCATCGATGAGGCTTCTCACGGAAGATAATCACAGACTAATCAATGAGTATATTGTCTTCTCTGGTTATGAGAAAGAGGACAACCGTCTTCCAAAAGCAATTTGTGGTACATGTCGAGTAGCTCTGTCCGAGTTTTCTAATGGAAAATTTAGTAGACACATTGATTTGTTCGATCACAGCCTTATTGGGAAAGAAGCCAACTATTACGCCACCAGATCATCATCGATAACAACTGATTGTGAATGTCTTGCATGCGTAGCCGCTCATTCAAACTGTACAGTCGAGGATTCTTCCACGAAGAGAATGAGAGGGCGGCCACGATCGTCCTCACGAGCTGATGCAGATATTCCAGATCGTATCAAACTTTGTTCATTGTGTTTTTCAAAAATAGGACGAGGACTCAAGCACATCTGCACTAGATCAACTTTGACGAATAACATGCGATCAATTATTGATGACTGTCAAAACGATAGGATGGCAGAGCAGCACACTCATTTTTTTCATGAAAGACAAAGAAAACATGACACCAGTAACTTCACCTAGGGGTGGTCGACCTTCGATGTTATGCAAACAAGTTAGTTCAGGCAGACCCGGTCTTGACGACAGTCCTTCCACATTGACTGATCGAAACATTTCTAATATTCAAAATAATTTGAATCTGAGTTATAGAAAGACGTTGAAACTGTGTTCCGAAATAAGATCTGTAGACAAGAACATTGTAGAACAGAATGTCTCCAGACATTTGACAGATATTGACCGATCTCTCAGCGACTATTTTGATGTCAAACCTTTAGACTTCAAAAGAATTGAGCAGAATGTTGTTACACAGACCCAGTCACAACCTGCAGTCAATTGCAAAGACATTCTAGGACTTATTCAAGCAGTCTGCTGTGAGAGAGGACTAGACAAACATCACTCCATGATCAAAGTACTCATTGACGGCGGCGGTGGTTTCCTGAAGATTTCGTTGACAATTTCAGACTCGATTCAGAAGACATCGTCATCAGACTACTTGCACACAGGTGTTAAAAAGTTGAACATCGTATCAGTTGCTCCAAACGTCCAGGAAAATTATTCAAATGTGATGAAGCTTTGGATCACGTCAGATCTTGATCGTCTCACCTAGTGATGATCACAATAGCCTGTGATTTGAAGCTCGGCAACTGTCTTCTAGGTCTGATGAGTCACGGCGCCACCTACCAGTGTTGCTGGTGTAATTCACATAAGGACTCTCTGATAGAGAAAGGAGAACCAAGAACTTTTCAGTCTCTCAGAGAAAAGTATTGGCATTTCCACGAGGATGGAAAAAATCCAAAAAGATCAAAGCATTTCGAAAGCGTGGTTCATCCTTCGATAGTAAAGCCAGCGAACCCTGATTCTCCAATTTTGCTGATGCTGCCACCCACTGAATTGCATTTGCTGACAGGACCTTTCGGCACAATCTTTGAGGCAATCCTCCGTGTTTGGCCTCAAGCGGATGCTTGGTTACAAAAGTGTCATGTCCAGAGAAATCCTCAACATGGAGGCTGTTTTAGCGGCAATTCATGCATGCAGCTACTGAACAAAATTGACGTGCTTGCTGCCATGTGTCCCATCACTTGCCTTCCACATGTCAGGACTTTGCGCTGTTTTCTCCAGGTAAGAAGACATCTCGAAATTTCGAATTTCATGTTTCATTTACGTCATGTATATCCTGATCAATTGTTGCAGGTTGTCAACGCTTGCTATGGGACAGAGCTACGCGATGACTTCCGAGAACAGATCGATCGATTTGCAGAATCATACCGGGATCTCATCATCAGGGTGACGCCAAAAATTCACGCCGTGATGCACCATGTGCGTGAGTTTTGCACGATGACGAATACAGGTTTAGGCAAGTGGTCGGAGCAAAGCGGCGAGGCTGTTCACTATAACTTCCTGAAAATATGGGAACACTACAAAAGAAAATCAACTGGTCATGATGAATATGCGCCGAGAATATGCAAAGCTGTTTGCGCTTACAACGGGCGCCATGTATGATCGCTCAATTTACTTTTGTTAGTTTAACAATACAACTTTGTTGACACACGCTTATAGATCTATTTTTTGAATTCTACATGTACATCATTTCTATTGTATATTCATTTCTATCATTTTGTGTTAGTAGGCCTATTCATGTGATACTGTAACAATGTAGTCAATCACTCCAATAAATCAGATCGATACTGATAAATATCTTGCCTTTATCCTATAAGTGTGCGAAATTTGAATTCAACGCACTATTTTCGGTAGTAGCATTTATTCTTCTGGCATTCCCAAATGCATTTTTAACAAAATCAATCACACCAATCAGTCTGATTGATACTGATCAATATCTTGTCCATCTTGATGTTGACCTATCAGGGCATAAATTTGATGTAAAATTCGAATTCTACGTTATAAGTTCGATTAGGATTCATTTTTGCGACATTCCTAGGTGAGTTTTTAGCAAAATCAATCTGATCGATACTGATCAATATCTTGCCTCTATCTTCATATGACTCATCAGCGAAAGATTTTGATGCCATATTCGAATTCTAACGTTGCAAAATTAAGGTGTAGACCCCTTCATTCTTGTAGCATTTTTCATACAAAATCAATCACCAATAGTCATATCAGATCGATACTGATCAATAAATCGGCTGTATCTTTTGAATAGGCTAGATGAAAGCTTTATCGAACTTAAAAAATTCAGAATTCTTGCAAAATTTTGGTCTAGAATCAACTTTCCGTTTTTATGGACATTTTTTTCCCCAAAAAGTTGATACTTGTGCG
>CAJQUW010016702.1:0-174950 GCA_907163375.1 Prostheceraeus crozeri
ATAATAAACTACACATATTGCAAGATGCAACCTAGCTGTACATGTAAAAATGCATGTGCATGTATTCACGCACACAATAGGATTTTCATTCCGTAAATTCCTGTTGCAAGTCGTCATGATCAGTCATGTTTCATTAAACGCATTGTTGCTTTGCAATTTAGAAAAAATTCATAACATTTTCTGCGTTTCTGTATTGTCCTGTTCCCACTTATTTGAGAGTAGCGGAGCATGATTTACATTATAGCCTACAGGTAAAATCTCAATGTTTCTACATACTCGGTGAAAAACGTATGTTTCTTTTCTGCTATTCGAAAGATTTACCTTGCGCTCCCAACTCATCGAAATAGCTGTAGCGGAATGGGAGGCCATCGGTAGACTGTCATTTTATCGTGTCCCACCACCTTCCACACTGGCTTTTCCCCACTAACGAAAGCAACGGTGGTTTGCTGGTATGGGAGCCGGTCTAAAAAAGCTTTCTAGGGCAGAAGCTGTTAGGCATGGATTCCATGATTCCATGGAAATGCATGATTTCCAGCATTGAGCAAAATAGGCATTCATTATTATAAGATTTGTAATCCTCCGTATTCCTTCCGCTTCATGCGTTGAGTGAGTGACGGCAAACAGTTACTAAAGCACCAATATTGTACAAGTTATTTTTTCATTTGCACTGAAACTTGATCGAGGGTTTGGAGCTGTGTATAAGTTAATAGTTTTAAGATTCGGCTTGCAATATCTACATAACACACAGTACTCTAAAAACATGCTTCATTTACATGCCCTGACATGTTGTGATTCTTTTGATTAATTAAAAGAATTATTCTTGAACAAATGCCGTCAACGGTCGACTTAGGACTTATTAATATGACTGGATGACTGGTCTTCAAAAGTTACTGCCGGACCTAGTTCCAAACCTGTTGTGACGTGCATCTTATGTATTATTCATTCAGTAGTCTTCAGTAGATATGTATTGGTCATTTCATAAAAGACTGTTTTAACCCCTGGATGTAGGTAATTTTGATTCACAGAAGCAAACATGATCATTTATCCATAACTTCCTCGAAATTCTCAATGTCATTGCGGCGACATTTGAGAAGGGTTGCGCAATCTGAGTCGAAGTCGAATAAAGTTTTCTGACTGGTTCCCTGATATAAGGTTGAAATAGGCGAAAATTAATTATTCGATATTTCATATTCCAGATCACAGTTCATCCTAATTAATATCATATCACATGTCATAGTACATTTTCATTCATGATGCGCATGATGACAACAATGCGCATGAATGACGTACGGATAAACTTTACCATGCTGAAAATGATAGTTCACTTACTGCGTCTGTATTCTAAAATAGCGTTGCAATGAAATCATAGATATGACACCAATATTATAAGTGATATCTTCTAGAAAAATTTCAGAGACTTTGGTAGATCCACTTTTCACTCTGAAAACATTGTGCTTGAATATTTGCTTTGGCATTTGTAGCCATGATACTTAATTTCATGCTCATTCAAATCTTTATTCCATCAACTCTTAACCCTCTCCCCACTGAGGGGATGTTTTTCAGCCCCCTGGCGAATTTTTTGAATATCTTTTAGACCAATTAAGCTATGGCCACCAAATTTCTCCTCGCTTACTTTATACGTATCATGCAACTTTTGACTGAAGGATAATAAATTTGGCAGAATACTTTTGGCGTGAGAGGTATTTTGAAATTTAAATGTTTGGAATATTTTGGCTGACTTCGTTATATATTTGCTTCTAGTGCATATTGCGGTATCAATTCTTAATGAAATAAGTTGAGATTACATAAAGGATTCTTTCTATCAATATAAAGATACTCACAAATGCAAAATTATTGAATTTGAAATGATCTGCTTATTACATGTGCATGCTTGAAATTTGAAATTCGAATTTCAGATATGATATTTTTAAATTATTTTTGTACTTTTTAGTTCTGCATCTAATCAGTAATTATTGATTTTTTTCAGAATCATATTGGTTTTAACCTCAGTGTCTCGATAAAAGTTCACCGAATTGGGTTGTTTCTTCACCTGCAGAAACTAAATAGGGGCCTACTAAAATGTGCGATTTCAGTGCTATTTTAGTTGAAATAAAAGTTTGAATTATTTGACATTTGAACTCATCTAATACAATCATGTAATTTCATAGAGATTAATAAGCATGATTTTATCAACCACCTTGACAACATATTTCGATCAGTTTTTGTTGTCGTTTCGGGTTTATAAGATTTTGTTGTCATTTTCCATTTCAAATAGTGATAATGGAATTTATTTTAATAATGCCGTTTTTTTACTTTGACCTTTATTTCAACCCGCGGATGATCTTAAAAATAAAAACAAAACTGTTTCTCTGAATCCCCTTTCAATACCTTTTCGGTCCATGTGTGGTTTGGATAAATTGGCATATATTGGGAGATTAGCAGTTCTCCCACTCCCCAGTGGACGAAGGTTAAACAACAGTTTTAAATTTCTCAAATTGCTTGATTATATTTCCGAAATATATCATTTGTAAACCCAGTCGCAATGTACCTTTTAAAAGTACTATCATCGTATTTTTCAATAATTACAGAAAAATAATCTTGCACCCAAACAAGATTTGATGATATCGAGTAAGTAAAGATTTGAAGACTCACAAATCGATAGGTGGCATGAATCACATGTGTTCAATGAACATCGAAAAACAGAATTTGCTTGAAAAATGATTCATCGTGTTGCTAAGATAGAAAAGTGGTATACGATTAAGTCTGATGACAATACACACTATATTGTCATTATCTGTTTTGAAATAGCAATGAAAATGTGCCTTTGTTTTTAAACTTTGCAGAAATAATCACATAATTCTTAATTTCATTGTTTTAGAATGCGCTTGTTAATTTGTGGATATTGCATAGGCCATGTCACGTTGTCATGACGTCTATTTTACATGCCTCATGAAGCAGTTAGGTAACCCAATGATATCTTCCTTGGTTGTTAGGTATGGACAGAACTCACTAATTAAATAACCTTCGGCATTTACCAAACGATTGGTATTTTGCAAAGTTGCACGCTTAAATGTGGGACACGGCAACATATGCATGAAGCGAACGAAATTTATGGCTTTGCTTATTAATGCACGCCAATTTATTTTCTATATTGATTTGACTGATTCAATCGAACTCAAATGATTTATTTGACTGTGTCGTCGGAACCATAACTACAGCCCCGAGCCCCCGTTCGGAGAGGGGGGCCGCACTAAGATGCGATGTAGTTAGGCCTGCCCGTAACCAATGAATATGTTCGTCGGAGGAAGAGATTCTATCAATCTGTCAGTCTACCATTCACACCACAATCTGCTCTGATAAAATATGCTGTGGTCTGTTTGTGAAATAAAATAAACGATTAAGTGTAACACAACTTCCATATGATAGCGCTCTTCATTGGCCATCAAGAAAAAAGGACACGCATAGATAAATACACACCGGAGACGCGTACATCATACATGCGTCTGCACAAGCAATTGTTTTACACGTGAATGTTAGGTAATGGTGTATCGAAGCCCGGCTACACGCATTTGGGGGCCTGCGATTTTTTCGGGGAGAGGGGGCGCGATTTACAGTTCCGGCACTGCTTATGTTATAGAATTTATAGAATGTCGTATGGATAGAGAGTCAAACAACTGAATTTTAATAAATTTATCGGTCGACCGATCAATTACCACTTTATGAAATTTCTTTTCAGACGCATCTCAATAGATCTCTTTTCTGATGAGCATGCTTGTGTGTTTTCTCTATATTTAGATAAATAAATACATGAACCAAAAGCAATGATGCAGAGTATGTCTATTTTAAATGAAACCATGTCTTCAGGACGCGGAGGGAGAACTCTACCAAAAGACCACTGGAACAGTGCCCGGTATTTGGTAAAGAAAATAAAACGAATGAACATATAATAGCGCAAACGAAGATCCAATGATCAGAATATGAAATTCTGTCAATAGCCGCTCTAGATTGCCCATGAAATTGTCTCCTTGTGTTCGGTGTACTTCAGCCGCGGGAACTCCCAAACATCGACATTGTGAACTTGATTGCGATAAAGGCTAATTCTTGATTTGCTATAGTGTGTGTTTGGAGAAGCATGCTTTTCCATATCGCTGAAGAGCTGCTCAGAGTTTGAGGAAGTAGGAAATATTTGCAGACATGATTTTGGTTCGGTCAACTATTTTGGAAATCCGAATTTCGTTCATCTTCCAACATAAAAACCAGCTGATAACCGAGAAACTGATCTGATTCACAGTTTGTTCTTCCAAACTAGCAATTTGTTTTTGGAGTCAAATTCACTCAATAAATGGTTATTACAATATGCAGGCGAATATAATATGCATTATTAATGGAATCTCGACCAATTAATTGATTCCCTTCAATCAAAATAATTTATTGATAAAAAATTTATATAAAAATTTATATAAAAATTGACCATAAATTTATTGATAAATTGTATGAGTACCAATACTAACTAAATAAATTTTTTCTGATCTCGTTTTGGTCATTAAATAAAATTTTGCTATAAAATTTCAAGAGATACCACTTTTAGTATGCTACATAATGAGAACATCGACAAGTCCACGTGTAACAGACCCTGACTAAATCCAGCCAGTTTAGAACCGAGCATCTTCGAAATCTGTCGGTTTCGGTGTTATACTGCTATATTGCAGTTGCAGTGAAACATCGGCCGAAAGCTATTCACGCCATGCAACCAATTTTTCTGCACTATGAAAACTGAATTCCGTCCGATGCATGCATAACGGCCATTTAGAATTATGAATCAAAATGTCTCCGGCTCCACGGGAATAATTTGTGATTTTAATATGAGTACATGAACTAGATACACCGGCTTTCTCTTCCAAAAGTCAATGAAGGCGGTCTTTAATTGATCAGTGAAAAAGTAAGTTGCAATGTCAGCTCTTCAAATCGTAGATTACTCATGCGAAACTAGTGTTGTTTTTCTCATAAGCTTCTACCATTAACATCATGCTCTTTTTCAAATTAACTTCAAAGTAATTATCGTGTCTTGTGATAAGCTAAAGTATAGTAATTCTTTCTATCTCATGCAAACATCACATTTGTAAATACGAATCAAGTTTTTAACTCTTGCATATGGTCTTGGCAACGAAAGGATAGAATGTCTGGCGTCAACTACGAAAGAAGTCTCTTAGCGGCTTCAATCAGAGAATTCTTTAGAAATGTCTCTGCATTTCGGCATTCTTCGATACACTTCGTCAGTCGAAAATATCAACCGGTCAACTAATCATTTCTCAATTCTCATCATCTATTCTATCTACCACTCCATCAGCTTCTAAGGTTTTTCACTTATTCATCCATTCTTTGCCACAGTTAACCAATCCGATGAATTATCCCCTAGAGATACTGAAAGGATTGGCGGCTACTCAAATAGCACTTTGCCTTTATGTATTATTGATATTGGACGATGGTGGAAGATATTAAAAACAAAGCCAACCATTTCTTACTGTAGAATTAGTGGCGTTGTCTTAGAAGCCAAGATCGAGAAAAGCATCAGCAATTTACTTTGGTTATCAATTCATCATGAAATTCCAAATGAGAAACATTCAATGTCGATGACTCCGTTTGATGCCAAAACAATCAAAAATAGTATTCAGCTCAGAATTCGTATTAAGGAACAGAGATTTTAACCGGGTTGCCGAGTCATTTAGGACACAACTTTACTCTTGTGTTCAGTTAATTTCACAAAAAGTCGGTGAAATAAGCATGTGCAACCTTGTTTTCTCACATATTTCCAAATGAAGCTCACTTGTACGTGACAGATATCACCAAGCACTGAACTTAGTAATATCTTCGTTGTCAGACAGCACGCACTGTCTACCGGACTCTAGCATAGCTCTTGTTTGGTAACCAGCGTCTTCAACCGCTTCAGCGAGAATCCAACATCACAAGCTTATTGAAACTTTATGTTGAAGTCGCATCGAG
The DNA here is from genome assembly GCA_907163375.1 of Prostheceraeus crozeri. Classification (NCBI taxonomy): domain Eukaryota; kingdom Metazoa; phylum Platyhelminthes; order Polycladida; family Euryleptidae; genus Prostheceraeus; species Prostheceraeus crozeri. The sequence continues at coordinate 6,001 of CAJQUW010016702.1, forward strand.
CGAAAAAAGGCTATAGGGCCTAAATCAAAAGAAAACAATTGGAGTAATTGGGCCTGTCCAAGGCAAATCGATTTGAATTTTTCTGAGTCGAATCGAATCTCGAAGCTTCGCAGGTCCCTAACGGTCAGATTACTTACTTTTGACTCAGAAAATTTGATAGTTGGATGAACGTGGAAAGAACATTTTCTGAAATGTGAGAATTAATATCCACGATTTGTTTTTATCTTCTCCATATGTCGATAGTTCATGTTGCACTTTCCCATTTGCTAGAGGAGACCATATGTCTGCATCTGGTTTTTATACATGAAGTCCGAAATTGAGTCTCCGAGAAACATCAAGCAATGAGTAATAGAATCAACGGAAAGTGATTCTCATGTTTTCTCAACACTTGATGTCGTGTTCGAGAATCTTTAAATCTTTCACGTCGTTTTCATCATTGATGTTTAGTTAAAAATCGACATCGAAAAAGTTTTCGTCTTTCAATATGAAATTAGCATCGATGCCTTTCCTGAAAGTGTCCAGACTACATCAGGTGACTTCAAGTCCTTTACTTGGATTGTAAAAGTGCATTTTCTCTAAAAATAGTGAATTATTAAAAAATTTGATATAAATGAGGAATTTGAGATATGCAAGCATGTGTATGAGATGGAAAGTACATATGCATGCTTATGTGCCATGAATATATAGTCTATCAGCAAATCTGAATTTTTCAAATACACATGTTCATACTAGACGTTCAAACATCGGTCACGATCAGCTTCATTTTGTCGCTCAGAAAAAACATGACATCATGCATGACATTATGTGCAGCATGACATCATCAGTTTACTGATCATCTTTATTGATATTCATAGAATTAGTAATTTAAATGCTTTAAGTATTACATTGTGTTGCAAATGCTCAAAGTAACTGATTATACTGATTAACTTCTGTGTATACCTTGTACTTGCGTGTACATTCATAGTATACACAGCATCTAGATAAATCTATATTAAGTGTATTCGTGGCATTATTGTAAACACTCACTCATTCAGGTCATGTCCGCATCGTCGTTCTCGACGTTTACTGCACTCCTCTTCCAACAGGCCTGTCAAACACGAAATCGCTTGGATGAGGAAACATTTGTTGTCTCGAAGATGTTCGCAATTGGTCTGTGTGGATTATTGACGTCCTTGTTAGCACTTCTCATGAGATGAGCAAATTTGTATGCAGTATATAGGCGTTGTATGGACAGTGCCAATCAGCAATCTGTCTTTCTCTTCTCCAGCATTCCCATGCACCCATGATCGTCTTTCAACTCAGCTTATTCGTAGCAGTGCTCAAGAGTTACATCTATGCAGTGCTGTACACCATGGGCCTACCAGGCTCCTCACCTCTGTCTTATTCGGGAGGGAACAGGGATAATCTCCAGACCTTCGACCTTCAATCATTGTCCTTTACGCCAAAACCGACTCGGGTTTTTCATGATGCAACTTGTGTGCAGCTAGATTTGATTTTGATGATGCTATCCAATAATTGAAGTGGTCAACTTCCACAAGCTTTGAATTCCCTACGTGGTCCACGCCTGCTTTGTTGAGCTGCATGACCTGAATTCTAGCCATGCCTCTTTAGTTCACTACATTCATCTAAAGTTCATCTTGGTCTTCAATCGGTTAATAGTACTCAGTCATCGGCGTTTTTGCCACCTGTATCTTTTCCATACTCATGCCCTTCGCAGCTTTATTTTGACTGATCATTGTTTCGTTAGCAATGTCAAAAAAGGTAAGAAACAAAGCGCATCATGTCACACATCGCGTTGCAACGAAAACTCTCAGCTTGTAGAGACGCACACACGGACTGCACCAACCATATCGGCAGTAGCATTTTGTATAGACATGATATGTAAATCGATACTTGTCAAATAAATAGCGCTCAATAGAGCGTCATGAGAGACACTGTCGAAAGCTTTTTGCACAATCTATAAGTGCTACAAGAAGTGAACTTGACGTGAAAGCAACAGGCGGAATCTGAGCAACGCAGCTCAGACGGTCAGAGCAACATGGCTGGATAATCCTTTGGATGGCGATTTGATCTATCGTCTATCTCATTTCATTCACTGTTATTTTCTTAATGACCTTGGCATGATAACTGCCATTCGAACATAACGTATCATGAATAAGTACTGTCGCAGCGCCTTTCCAGACCATAGATTATCGCTCCACAATGGATTCCTATTTTTACACCACACAACATGAATATTGAGGCATTCAAATCGCTAAAGACGCTGATCTTCATTTTAATGAATTTTTAAGGCATGCTTGTATCTTCAACGTTATGGCATAAATAGCTATACACTGAAGTAGAAATACATGTGATAAGTGTAAACGGAGTTTTCTAAATGAAAATTAAATTGAAATCCATACATAGACTACCTACACGTATTGACTTGCAATTTTGTACAATGATTCTTTTTAAGTCGAATTAGACAGACCTATCGGGTGTCAGTAAAGTCACGCAAGTGAAATCATCAATTTAGTATCTTTTCTATAATTTGAGTGACTCTACGAACGTCCGGTGTTTCTTAACAGTCTCATCGTGATCTTGCGGCACAAAGCTAATTATTCGTCTATTCGAACCTGTTTTCCGAGAATTTTAGACGTCAAATGACAATAAAAATGCAATGCAAGTGCTATGATCCAAATTGTCCCGGACAAACCTACTTGCAGATAACCTGTGATAACGAATACTACTTCAGATCTAAACATTGGTCTCTAAGGCATGAGAAATATAGTTGCCCTATTATCATTTTAATATGAATTTCTGTATTTTCTTAATTGATCGAGATGCAATCTGTCTTGTTCTAAAAGCTAGATTGATTTTAATTTGTACCGCATTTGACGGACATCTTTGACATGAATATTGCACGTCTTTTGTTAATTGCTTCATGTGTCATGATATCAATCAGTAAAGTCCATTCAGTACACATTCATTGAGAAATCCGTGTCAGTCATTGACGATGGTCCTTTGTCTAATCAGTTTTCACTATTGATGTGACAAGCTTGTCTTCAGTCAAATGTCGCAGTGGTGCGATTCCTCTTGATCCGCGGCTTCGCTAATGTTGACATTCTAAAGGAATTATGCCTGGCACATGGAAGCAAAGCTCCATCGAGAACTACTGCTTATTTCTGGATTAGCGAATTTAAACGCGCTAGACAATCTGTGGAGCAAGACTTTTTAACTGTTGGTCGGCCGCAGGAGATACCGGAAGAGAAATCCAGTCAGTGCGATGAAGTAATCACATCACACAAAAGGATAACCATCCGTGAGTTGTCAAGAGAGTTGCGAATCAGCTATCACTTTGGTCATGACATCATCGAAGGACTTGGATATCGCAAACTGGCATCACATTTCGTACCGAAGTTTCTGTCATCTGAAATGAGGGAGAACAGACTTCTCGCGGCACAACCAAATTTGGATCTATACGAAATGCACGGAGATCAGTTTCTGAACTGCATTCTTACCGAGGATGAAACGCCTTTGAGTTTGTATCTGCCACACAGTGACCGAGAATCTGTAACATGGCGAAAATCAGGCGAATCTGCCCCTTTGAAAATGCGATCCGGAGCATCACATCGACGGTCGTTGATGCTGAGTCTTTTGGAACGCATCCGGAATTCAACTAGTTGACTTTGCGGATAAAGGAGTAAGAATCAATAGCGAGTATTATTCAGATCTGTTGTCTGAAGCAAGGAAGAAGATAAGAAAACAACGAAACATTCCCTTCTTCCTGCTTCATGATAAAGCTTCGATTCACAGGAGACAACCAATGCCTTAACGCGCAACGGATTTCAACTATTGAACCATCCTCCTTGTTCACCTGATTTAGCTCCAAGTGATCTATATCTCTTCAGGTTCCTCAAAGAACATCTTCGTGGGCACCATTTTGAATCGCCACTTGAACTTCAGAATGCAGTTAGTGAGTTTTTTGATTCTCTGATAACGGAATATTTTCATCAGGCATTTTGTGAATTGAGACTTCGTTGGCAAAAAGTGACGAATGTAAATGGGTCATACATTGAAAACTGAACTCTTTTCTGGAATATAAACGTTTTGTTTTTCCGATAATTACTAATCAGGTTGTTAGTGATAGCTTGACTATCAAATTTGTCTAGATATATTAAATCACTAGAATTAATAAGAAAATCTTGAAATTCAAATTGAAATATTTGAAAATTTTGAAAAAATAGAAAACTAGTTAGAATTGTTTCTACAACCATATTTTCTATGACTTAGAGAACTAAATTGATGTCTGAGGTAGGTCTGAGAATGTCTACAAGTGGGTTAGTCCGCGACATTTTGGATCACACCACGGTTTCTCATAAAGCTAAATTTTGCCTTAGTCTCTCAAGGAAAGCACAGAAGAGTTTGATGATTTTATTAATGCCTGTCAATCACTCACATGTTTCCTATTTATAGCTGATTATTCTGTTCTTTGTGAGTAGCTTTGTATTTCTTCTACATTGTGGTGCAAATATTCTTCGGCTTCGAAAAAAATTCTTCGGCTTCGGCCGACAGGTGTGGTCACTTAGCAGTTCATGTGTGTTGTAAGATATGTTGACACTAAAAGTAATATCATTGTTCACACAGATCAAACTAGGGAAACTTCATTAGTGCATTAGTGTGCATCAATAAAAGTATTGATATCATTTAGCATTCAATCGTGTCGTCATTATTCCAGCGTCATCAATGTCTGCTGCATTGTCCATTGTGTGTGTGATGTGTAAACCGCGGCAAACGCAATTGAAAGCAAGACAAGGAAATCCTGCTTTTCCTCTATGCCTTTGCCATAGAAGAAAGAATCCAATAATAGATTAATTATTATGGCTTGACAAATTGTCTTAGCGCGATAAAAGTTACAGAGGGCAAATGGAAAGTCTATATACAGATTGTTTCATAAAAAATGGATCACCCTTAAACATCGCCTTAACTTCATCTTTGTCTAGCTCCGCCAAACTTGAACGAATTTCTCTGAAATTTGGAAGATATGTCAGTTGTGCTTACTAATATCATTGTTGGAAATTTCAAGCATGAATATTGAGTTGTTTTCCTGTTACAGATAAAAAAGTAGTAGATAATTTGATCTTCATTTTGCAATGTTACACAAAATCATACCTCACTCTTATAAAATTGCATTTGTTTCCTTTGTTATGTAATATGTTGTTCTACAAGCCAAAAGCTATCAAGCAAAACAAAAATAAAGAAAATCGGTCAATCAGAGCCAGTATAGCACCATTATTCATCAACAATAATGTAACTGCTACATGTGATTAACTGGACTTCATGTTCCATAGCTTCCTGACTTCGTTGCGGTGGTGTTGGCAGTACTCCTGATTGCTTTCAGCTAAAAATCTATCTCTTACCGGTTGAAAACAATACAAAGCACAAATGATCAATAACGAGATCGCATTCACAAAAGGCAAAGTGTCAGCCTTGCTAGAACAACAAGCTACCATGAATTAAAAAGTACAGCAAGGAACCATGAATTCTGAACGCTATGTGAATGTTTTACGAATGAACATTGGCCAAATGACAGATCAACTTGGTGATCCATCGACTTGGTTACTTATGGATGATAATGCTACGTGTCACAGGAGTAGTAGAGTCAACTTATGCAAGTCTCAATTAGGGCTTAGGACATTATCTTGGCCAGCTCGTTCTCCTGATCTGAATCCCATTGAAAATGTATGGAGTATTCTAAAACGTAACGTTCGTCGTTCACTGCTACCTACAGATGGCGTATCACAACTTACGTCACTGTTAAAAAGAGAATGGAGAAAGTTAGATCAGTCAAAAATCAACGATATCATCGAATCAATGCCTAAACGAATTGGTAATGTCATTGACAATAAGGGTAGGGCCACAAAATATTAGCTTCTTAAGAACCGTTACTATATCATAGCTTATCAGATTATATAAGGACATTTAAATATATAAGGGACATGAAATAACATGAAAAATGCTTTCTGTATCATACTTATGTTTTATTTAGTCAAATTTTAGGATGATCCACTTTTTATGAAACGGACTGTAGTTTCGTTGTGTGCGCTACTACAGTTATACATTAATGGCTACAGCACAGTAACAAATAGTAACACACAGTTTACAATCATCACTAGCATGTGAGTCGACTGTGATTGTTTGAGGAAAACAGTTGCTGCTGGCGTGCGCGAAAAATCATCCATCTTGATATCGAGACTTAAGACTGGCCAAGTTGGGTAAAGTAATCAACAAAGGTGAATGCAAATCAATGATGATGTACAGTACGTATATGATGTGTATATTGGTAATCTAAACCACAGGCACGACGAATATGCTATTGTTATCATGCTAGTTCATAAGGTTGGAGGCACACATAACACGACATAAGCTACCTACCCCCGCACTTAGCTAAGCAATTTTCTGTAAGACTTACATCTCTTTTCTGGGTGTCAGCTATCATCACTTAATAACCTCATGTAAAAGAATTCCGTTCGTGCTTTAAGGCTGATAGCTTCCGACTCATAACCTGCCATGCATATTTCCGGTCTAGATAAAATTTAATGCCTTCATGTGCAATAATTTCCAGCTTTTTTGATGGCTGTTTGACAAACTCAATTGCATTATGCACATAAATGTCCTGTATATATTGCAAAAAAATAAATCCATCATAATGCACCATGTAAGAATTCTCTAAGTTCGAACCAACAAAATAGTTTTAGAGTTTTCATTATTAAAAATGTCATGATTTTTCCTTGAAATATTTTGACAGTCCCTCTGTGTCCATCACTTTCTAATTTGTGTGAGGCAACATGATGATCGACGTAAAGCATCCTGAAGCTCTTTCCAACATTTTTCACAGCAAAGTATGAGAAATCTGAATACTTAAACTCTCACTTCCCATGGAAGTATTTTTGATAATATATTTGTTGATTTGAAAATGCAGTATCTCGGAAAATACAGCAGAAGTCAAATCTCCCACTGCAATGAAAGGGTTGTGAAACAGTTGATCAGAAGGAAATTACGCAACTATGATAGATATCGAAGTAATGTCGAATATGGTCTTGATAAAGGATGCTGGGATTGTGCAAGAAGTCGGAAGAAGATGGATATCTTGTCATCGCAAAATATTTTCTCCGTCATTCGCCATATAAATATCATCTTTGATAAGCAATCTTGCCCATTTCAGACGCTGATTCATAATACCAGAAATTAGCTGTCTCTCAGTTACAGGCAAAATGATGATGAAAAGATATGGCCTAAAATATGCATCCTGCTTCACAACGGTGGCAAAATGCAGCCTGTAGAATCTTGCGATTATCTAATGTCCCTTACGTTTGTCTATTATATTCGCAACATAATCGACACTATATGAATAATCAGGCTGCTGTTTGCATGCACATGTATAGATTTCAAGCATGGTTAATTTAAAAGAAGGGCTTTGATTCAAAATACTTTTTGCTGTTTTGTCTTTTCGAGAGTCTTCAAATATCAACACGCGACATGACATTCACATGTACTTAATAATACATCAAGAATTGTAATTTTTTTTAATAATTGTAATTTTGTAATTTTTGTAAATTTACAAATTATGAGATATTTTTTAATTTTAGATTCAGTTTTTTGAAGATATTTTTATTAATTAAATTAGTCACCTGTTTTGCGAATATGGCAGCTCTTGCCTTTGATAACATATATATTATTTCCAGCTTGTACAATTCTCTTTTGTTGGTGTTTAGATGTGTTTCATAGTCTATTATTTATTATTAATGCTATAATGCCCATTACCTCAAAGGCACATTCAGAAAATCACAATTAGGCTGCCGCATGCTCTTTTTCTAAAGAATAGCACATTTCTAGTGTCAGTTGAGTAGCTTCATTGTCAAGGGGTGCAATAAGGACAGCTATTTTCTAATCAGGATTTAAGTATGGTTCTTCAATCGTGCTACATGAATTGCTTCAAAACATTTTCTGCAAAAGTGGCCATTAAAGCACTTTTTTAAAAGTGAGATTCATCACTGCTTTGTAAACAAGGATTTTACCCGGGGAATTTTGAACTTTAAAACTCGGGAGCTCGTGGAGCTCATTCCTCTGATTTTGTGCCCCAATAAGTCAATCATCCACAAATTCACTGAGACATACATCTTGTAACTTTAATTTTAAAATTTGAATTCCAATGTTTTCAAAAAATGTCCCGAAAAAATCTCGCAATTTTATTTATTATTTTGAAATATTGCTACTACATCGCATGCAGACCATTGATCATGCTCGCAAACAGGAAGTCCATACTCGTGTGTCTGAACAAAAAAGCAATATTAAATGTGCAACTTTCTTTCCCCATTTTTACTTTGTTTATCCTACTGTTGTCATTGTTAAATATAGTACTTACTACAGATACGATATTTTTGGTCTATGTCTAGTAAATTACCTCAGAAAGTATTTGCCTACCAGGTGTGACTTGCTTCAATCGCTCAAAATTGATGATTTACAAATGTCTGAAAATGCTGCTGCCAAAAGATTTGAAAGGTCTGAAGAGTTTCACAATTTTTCACACGTAGCATAGTGTAACCCAGCGTAAGGAAAGAAAGTTGAGCCATTACTTGCCAACCGGTTTGTTGGGTTATTTGCAATGATTTACCGATACTATGTAGTAATAGGATAGGGAAATGGTATATTCAGCAGAACAGCTTGAAGAGAAATGTGAAGAATGATCGTGGAGACGAACAGTAAGTGCATACATTCGAAATCTTACAGGAATGACTGAGGAGCCTAATTGTTCAACAGTGATAATAATAGTAAATTACTATTATATTGCAATTAAACACTATTATTTTTAGTGATCGTGTTTAATTGTCAAAAGTAATAGAAATCATAATTTGCAAAGAATTACACAAAATGTCACATATTGCCAACAGTAAAATTATACAACTGAAATACAATACCATTTAGATAGAAGAATAAAGAGATGAAAAGCTCACATAGAGATCTCCGAGAATAATCAAATCGCTGTTTGAATTGCCAGTCTGTCAGCAAAATGCACGACATGTACATGTACAGGAAAATAGTATTGCAATTGATAAGTGTTATCACGATAGATTCAATTTCTTCAATCAAAAGTCGTACTTTTATCAGATGATAAATAACGCCTACATTCATATAAACGGGAGCTCCACTACTCTTACGAGTCACATCCGATCAACACCAAGTATATTAATTGTCTTTGAGTTAACACTGTCGTTCAATCAGGATACGATTACACAAGTGACATTAGGAAAGGTTGTGAAAATTGCTGAATAAAATTTATCAAACTTTCCCAGAAGGAAGCGGATATTGATAAGAAAATACTTGGAGAAGATAAATTGTTCTTTAATAATAAATTTTAAAATTTTAATGATAAATTGTAATCAACTTTGAAAATACTGCCTTCTTTCATATTCAGATGTTATGTTTTCAAGAAGCGCAATTTTGCCATGTCGAATAATCGCCTTTCTACCATCCTGTTGATTACTTTTAGTTCTTCACGAAAAATTCGTGTGGTGGGGATCACTTAATTGTAGAAACAATTTTCAATTGGCGATTGCTTTTTGTATAATGTCGTCCCAGATGGTCTCATCGATCGCATATATCAAAATTTAGAGATCCCGATATGCTACAGGGTGTGGCATATAAAATGTGATTGAAATCTAATGCAACTCAATTTTCTTGTCGGCATATACGCATCGTTTAATAAAATCTTTCTTTTCTATTGAATTGAGACATAATTCAGTGACAAAACTGAACAAGATTTTGATATATAGGCTATATTATGATTATTAATATTTGATTATAGGATATATTACTCTTTATATAAATTTGAAATCCGAATTTGTTGAAGTCTCATAGATATGCAAGTTTTCTGATGAATGCCACATGAAGCTTGTGGCATTGATTTTCATATTAAAATATTTTCCCCTAAGATATTTGGTTCAATACATCGATCGCTTTATGTAATAACAGCATATTCAGTATTGCATGATTGAAATGAAGACTGTGTGGTCATTTGCAATAATGTTGAAATACTTCGTTATGATGATTATCGCTTAAGTGAAGAATAAGAAGCATCTTATCTACTCAATGGCTGTTCTCATGCCTTGACTGCACATTATACTACTTTTATCCTCAAATGCAATCATTACAATGCTAATTATGATAATGGAGATGTGCATTGGCTTCGGAATGAGACATTTTTTGTTAATTTCTGTTGGATAATTAAAGTTATGCTACATTAAACTTTAGTCACATTTTTAATACTGCATCCTGTACAATGCATATTAAATACGAGAAAGTTATAAGTATTCGAGATTCGTATGTGATAGAAGTTAGTGGCATCTAGCGCTTCAATTCGGGATAAAGATGCTGTATTTAGTACTGATTATCAATGGAGCGCAAGCTGGTTTTTGTCAGAAATTAAAATGAAGCCAGAACTGTTTTTTGGTCAACGATACTCAATATAATTTTTCACTCGCAAACTGTCAGGGCGAACGCACAGAAACACTGTCAAGCCTGTTAAGCCTGTTAAAGCATTTTATACAAGTTCGTTTTTCTCAATAAATGAAAAAATCACCTCCTTTCAGAAAAGAAGTTTCCTCATCAAACATTCAACAAATTATTATTGATGCAAGTTGATTAAAAAATACCTCGTGATTGCCGGCATTTCCGTATGCACCCTTGTTCACATAGTAGCAAAATTTGCATAACAAATTCAAAGTGCCTGTAGCAATTTCCTGTCTCTGTATTCTATTGCTGTATTGCGAGTAACAATATCCATGCTTGTTTCCGGGGAATTTGCCTCATTTAATTGCCTTGTGATGATATGAACTTCACCGTCACATTGGGGTCACAGATTCTATGTTGCTCCTCAGAAATGCCTAATCAGCTACTCATGAACTCCTGCACACCAAGTAACACATATACATTATCAGTGAGCAGATGGTGAGAAAGAATGATACTTATTAGGGTGTGTCAGACACTTGTATTTATGACCTCCTCATGCAAAACGGAGCTCAAATTCTTCTGAAGTCATGACGGTAGCATTCTGATGACACCGATCACCTTTTACAGAAGTGTAGATATTCATATAAATACACATAAAAGACGAACGTAATAACGCTTCCAAAGCAGTTTCTGAAATACAAAGGCATGACTTCATAACTGATGTCAAAACTGAGTTAGTTATTCTAGAAGCATCGGTCTGCTCACTCAACTAGAAATTCATGGTATTGCTGTTTAACATACGTTTCGGTTATCTTATTAATTGAAAATGATGTTTACATCGACGTTTGCGATAACGTAGAATCCTTTATTCATGTCTACCTGATATGTATAAACAAAACAGAACAGCTACAAAAATCTTCAACTATTAAAATCTACAATTTAGTGGTAAAAATAAGTTGAAATAGATTTCAGAAAGAATCCTCGAACACGTGCGGATTTGTTCAAATCGTCTGGAAAAGCGGTTCCATGGTACTTCTACATTATAAAAATGCTCAAAATTAGATGAAATGCGTTAATTACAAATGATATCTTAATCTTATTAAAACCCGGTGGCACTTTTATGCCCATTAAATTTTGCTGAGATTTTTTGCGAAAGCATCTGTCAAATTTTGATTGAAGCTGGGACATTCCCATAACGACGTCTAAATGTTTCATAATTTTAATAAACTTATAGTTAATAAGACTTAAGGTTTGCCCTTAAGAGGACAGGTGGTGCGTTCCCACCGGCAGACATTAAACGTTCAAGGCGCGTCAAACTTTTGACTATCCTAGGACTACATTTTAGAGCCAAACTTGACGAGATCGGTGTGGAGGACCTTCCCACTAGTCCATTTTTCAATCAGCGCTTCTAAAGCCGGGCTGGACCTTACCCCTAATGGTCCTTTGACTTGTGATCCTCGACAAATGCATGAATGCATGAAGGTCTTTAAGCACAAAGACTTGACGGATCTGATTGCGTGCCGGGCGGACCTTCCCGGGGGTCCATAACATAGCCCTATATGGGCTGGACTTCACCCTTAAGTGTACGAGATCGTACAAGGCCGCTTAACAAGTGATCTCCTTGGTCAAAGTTTCAGGCTCGATTGATTAGGAACTTATATATAAATAGACACCTAGTAATCACCATGTCAACCCCATGGAGACCAGTAACTGACAAAGTCCATTCATCACACTAGGGCAGTTAGCGATAAAAAAAACAAAACAAAACGTTAAAACAAATAAAACAATAGCCAGTCGTCAGCAGGTACCCGCCTGGTCGCGTTTCGGCCCCTCTACCTGAACGCTCAAGCCCAGGCGGGCGGGGCCCCGCATAAACTTATATGCGGCTGGCATTCTAAAATCAATACAGTAATGATATGTGAATAATAAGTAATACTGATAGTAATAGTAAAAACAAAAACAAAACAACCGCAAAAGACGGATACAACCAAACTTCTCATATCCTACACACAAGTATCTACGATTAGTGGAATTGAATGTGAGATCAAGGATGGAAAAAATATTATTCTTGATAGCACCTTGATCTAAGTTTGTATAAAGAGTAGAGAAGTCAAAAACTTGCATAGAGTGGACGTTCACGTTAGAAATATTCCTCAAAAAATCTTGAGTCGAGGCTACACTCCAAAAATAAGAATAACCAGTATTACTCCTGATTGACTCACAGTATCTATGGAAATTTTCTCTTATCACTTTCAGACCTTTGTTGATATTCACCGATAACTTTTTAGTCGTACAATTTCTGGCTCCGGCAATGAATCTAAACTTATAAGGATTTTTATGCAATTTTGGAATCCAGAAAAGTTTTGATAGTTTAAGGTCCTTGTCACTAACATTAATATCAAAGTTTGATTTCATATCTTTAAGTAAGGAAGTAAGGACTTCCTTTTCAGAAATAAGCTCAGGTTGATAAGTTGCATTGCCTACTGCAGTGGAAGAATCTATGTCAAAACCAAGCTCGTCCGTCAGGATTTTGAGATAGAACTTTTTACATATGAAACTAAAGTTGTTGGATGCTTTATCGACAGGAACGACTATCAAGTTTTTATGGAGATCTTGCAACTCCTTATCAACACAAACGCTGCTGCCATTATCTTTCCTACCCAACTTCTTACAACGAAAGATGCGGTGCTTTACTAACATCATGACCCTGTTTTTCCAAATAGAGAAGTCATCAACTTTTAAGTGAAGGCAACTGGACACACGAGATATATGATTATCTATGGAATCGCTGATCTCTTTTTGAATGGATTTCCATGATGTTGACCTAGACAATCTGTGTTTAGTGCCATACGCAAACATAGCTCTGAGACCTGGATCATTTATTATATCTAAATTACCGGTAAAAACATGCCCATAAGGCTCATAAACAAAACTGGTCTACTTAATGATTAACTACAATGTCAAATCTGAAAGCTATTTAATAACCGATTTTCTCGTCATTACATTCTAGATGCAATGAATCTAGTTAATGGCCTTATACGGGAAAGTATTCATGGCAGAGATGAGAAAGAAAAACACAGCACTCCCTTTAATAACGGTTTGTAATAAAATCGTTGAGCTGAAAGCATCTACACGGCAAAAAAGTTTCTGCTGTGCAAATAATTCGACCACTATATAGAACTTTCGAAACGAAAACTTAAAATGAACTTGGATTTACTTAGCAATATGTACTAACTGAATCATGTATTTCAAATCAAACATAATATTAAAAGAATGAATTTCAAATTCAAAAATTCATCATTTAAAAACACTTGTGGACAGCGTAAAGTATTTCGTGACTTCGATATACAAAATGAACTGAGGTGCACGATTCTATATAAAATTTACCCGCAAAATATTGTAAAACAACAAAACTCCTCTGCAACATTTTTTCGGGAGTTCGTGGTTGTTTGCAAACAATTTTCGAAGCAAGCAAAGTTTGGTTGTATGCGAGAAGGTGCCGCTTGCATATTCTTGTAAAGACACATTGTTTGCATATGTGTATATTGCATATGTTCAAAGTTGCCTAGTGAAGAAGGTGTGAACCTGTCACCGCCGCGGACTTCGGTTCGATTTCTGAGTCTGGCGACTAGGGTCGCGGAATCAAGGGTGTTGATGTCTTTCATTGATTTTATGGCTGTCATTCTCTCTCAGTCGCTATTAAAACTATTAACATACCTCTAACAGTTATTACACAGATCTTTCTGAGTCTGGCGACTAGGGTCGCGGAATCAAGGGTGTTGATGTCTTTCATTGATTTTATGGCTGTCATTCTCTCTCAGTCGCTATTAACATACCTCTAACAGTTATTACACAGATCTTTCTTGTCAATCTGCGTGGGCTCATGAACCACAGAGAAATTTATGTATATGTATGCATAATGCTCGGTCTTAAAGGGGTTAAATGATAGAAAGACTGGAATCGATGAAGCGAAAATCGAAGCATAATAGAGCATTAATTATAAGAAATGATTATTGCTAAAAAATAATAAAAGAAATAGCACACGTGATGAAAGTTGTAAAATTTAGATGAATTCTATTGATAGCCTAATGAACATATTTCGACTTTACTTTATCCCACGATGAATTAAGTAACATTCGAGTATTTTAAAAGACATCGAATATCAATTTCCTATCATTGTGAGATCCGTGAATTGGGTCTGTTCTCAGGTAAATAGGTAAAATCATTGATTGACTCATTTCACTTAACATGTCGACTGGTGGATTGTCGTACTAGCCTCATTCTTCTGAATCAAAGCTTTGTTGGTGAGTATTGTTTGGTAGCATCCAAGCTCAGGAACTAGTTGCTGGCATCTAAATCCCTTGAGATCTGTCGAAAAGATTTCTGGCGTCAGAACCCTTCTGAATCTCATGACAAACTGAATTTGAAATGAGTTATTGAGACTTCCGCGATTTGTTGAAAAGAAGCGCTGAATCACTCACAAATTAAAATTAGTGCATCAACCAAGTTTTTGGGTTGAAATCACAATTTTGCTGCCTGTCGAAAGTGAAACCGAAGCAGTGCCAAAATATGACACTTGATCGAAATTCAGTCCGTCGATCTAAACACACACTTTCTCGCGTATAACTTATCAGTAAGCCTACCCTGAAATGAAGTATTCAACCATTCGAATGATTCATTTACCCAAGGCACTTGATCTTGCTTGAACTCGAACGATCTGATCTACATTTTGGTCGTGTTAGATTATTATCAATTAGATTGCTTTTAATAATTCTTTTTTATTTCATTTACAAAAACTATGCAAATTTTGTGTTGCTTATTTAACTCGGTGGGTATAAAAAAGTGAAGTAAGGAAATGATGTTGTCACAAGACCTTGAAGAAGCTTGCAAGGAATGACTTTAAGTGAAGTTTTTTCTTCCACGACTGGAAAAAGCTACTTCTGAAAATTATGCATTACAATTGCTCGGCGGTGTCGATGACTTGAGCCATGTTTACCCACAGTATGAATTAGCAGGAGCTAAGTTTTATAATTCAAAACATTTGGTCTCTGGGTGTATGAAAATAAGAAAAGCATCTGAAATTGAAATAGTGAGAACAGGATGGGCATGAAAGCGACCATGAAAGTTGCATTCAAGCGTGACAGCTTCAAACACGGAAGAAGCTCCAAATCATCATAAAATTGCATATTAATATATCAAGTATGCCCGATGCAGATTTACACCACCCTTTTTCACCAGCTTCTTAAACTTGCTCACAGTTCAACAGGATTGTTTATAAGCTTGCGGGATGCATTTTCTTAACAGATGACGAGATTGAATCGGATTTTTCTGAAATCTGACATCGAAATGTTCTTTTTGAATAGAGGAGATATGACGATGGATGGTTATTGATATCCACATTTTACAATTTTAAATATGCTTCATTGATTTGCAGGGTAATGATACTTTTATAAATCTTTTCTTGCATTAGGTTTGTTATATTGAAGGACTACCAGTAGCCTGTATTCTGATATGCATTTAAGACCAATCAATAATTCTGGCAGATTTTCTACTTGGAGAAAGTCTTGACTTTATTACAGATCTCTCTTGTAAAGCGTAGGGACTCCAAAAATCAAGGTGACGTTTATGAGGATTTTGAGATCGTCAAGGGCACCTGAGAATGAAAAAAGCGCCTTTGGGCTCGATGAGAGTGACAAAGGCGTCAGTGATGTCCATGAGGGATTCGATGAGATTCGTGAGGATGCTGCGAAGTTAATAAGGACACAAGTGTCCATGCAATAGGTGTATTGCTTTTTCATGAAGCCGTCTGTAAGGGTGCATACGACATATTTGATGTTACGCTATGTTCATAAAACTATTGGGGCGCTCTCGAAATGATGAAGGGCGCTAACAGACGTGATGCTGAAGGAGACCCTGCGTTTGGGGAGCTGTCACCTGTGCCTCAAAGCTCTCAGCAAACAACTGAATCTCAAAGAAATTGGTTAAAAAAAGCAAAAATATATAATGACATATTTCAAAGAAATGGCTACAATTGGATGAAGAATCGATTCCCTTGCTATCTGACGTCACACGATCGATTGGGCGGTTTTTTAACCATCAAAAATATTTGTTTTCATTCCCACTGCTCCCGCTACGGGACATTCGCATTTCGTGGCAAATTTCACAAAATGGTAGTTGGTTTCAAATTGAATTACCGTCTGTAAAATATCTGCTATAAAATGCCATTTAAGTTCACTAATTGGTGTTATAATTATGAAGACACATAATCACAATTCACAAGACTCACCTTTCTTTACACAACTTCATAAAGAATGAAAGTGATGAAATTTCTTGAATTTCGTTTCCATCAAAAATAAATATGAAAAAATCATGCTAAAATAATGGACGGCTTAGTCAATATTGTATCTTTAACTAATACTGATTAATGAAAGTTTGTAAGGATTGTCATCGAAGAGAAAATGATATTTCTCTTTAATCAAGACGATCTTTTCTAAATTGTTCCCATAGTGAGAACAGTGGGAAAATAGGTCAATTGACGATTGTACATAATCCACTACCCCATGATTTTACCGCATGCTTCTCTAATCTCGAGATCCACCGTGAACCGAAAAGTAGAACATTTTCAAGCTCTAAGATTGGCATTGATATATTCATTTATCCAAGTTTTCTAAATGTCCCCGCTGCCCAATTCACCCGAGTCAGATGGACTCAACACTTTTGTTGAGCTTTATTTGAATTTAAATTAGATTTTCCCATAGTTAATTTAAAATCTTTCATTTTGAAGTGTATATACATTCTGCTTCCACAGAATGAAACCGTCTCACCTCACGTGTTGGCATTTGGTACACATTTACACATAGACATTGTCTTGACATTCCTTTGTACTTTTTTATGATTGATGGCTGATTTCAACACAAACTAATGCATTTACATCAACCCAGAGATGAACTCGAATCCCTTGAGCTTTACGTATATCACTTAGTCATTCATTTACCTACTTTTCTAGCATTTATATAGCACGCGATATGCGGCTTTATGCTTCGAAATTTTTCAGGTGTCATTTTTCTCTTGCATTTATCCGGTGCATCAGTGTGTCACAGCTGTTAGAATCGCATACCTTTGATTGATATGTCTTTAACTTAAAGCAAATCGAATTTTCGTATTGCACCGATAGAATTCCTTCCTGGCCAGCCATGTCGAATTAGAGAATGAAAAAAAATACTTTTCTGTTCTATGCACTTAGGACACGTCTTAAGTCAGGCAATAATTTTCAGACATTTGATGCCAATCTGACTACACCAAGGCAATATTGGATGAACTCTTCCTTTTTGCGCCCAAATCGAAAATGAAATGATATTTCTTATAACTGAAGGCTACAAGAAGGAAATTTCAACCAATTCCTGACGATTGATTGAGCTGCTTATGCTAGAAACTGTCTGGGGATCCCACAAGACATCTATGCCGTACTCAAAATGTTCTTCATTTTTTTCTCATCAGCAAGTTTCTACTCTACTTGTCTGCTCCGAACATGCGAAATATTGTAAGAGTAATTTTTACGATTGATGGACGTTACGGGTGTATATACACTTTTGCAATGAAATCTCAAACTGATAGTTGAGTAGATTCGGGGCAACCCCAGTGTGACCTACATAACAGTTGCTACAAGCACATGTGCCTGTAAAAATACATAAATGTATATATTTACTTGCACAGAACTTTTGCTCGAAACGTCGATTTGCCCCATAGCTCAAGATTTATTATCTTGGCATATACAACTCTTTTAAGATTCAAATCAAAGATTGAATTGAAGTGCATGATAAACAAGACTGAGACATGAAAAAGTGTTGTCGACCAAAGAGACGTTTGAGAAAAAACACTCATGCAAGATTATAGGCAGCGATCATCACCATTGACGCTTTTTGACCACACATTGGCTTCAACAATACTTCACTCGATAGGCCTGCCACTGGCGAAATGGTGCTTATATATGCGTTCACTTTGTATTGAGAACGGTTCGTCGACTCATCAATCTGCATTGCCCTCATTTTTGAATGAGAATACTATCGACTGAAGAGATCTACACGCAAGTTTGAATAATACGGTGCCTGTATTTCAACCGTTGTAGACCTGCGTGCACAAGACTGGGCCTACACGCAAGCGTGCTAGTTTACAAGGTACAGCTTGTGACGAAATCACTCTCAGTAGTTGAAACAAGAGTGTTCATCACTGGCGAAAAATTAAAAGATGCAAGTGACAAAGACGAGGTAATAGATTTTAGGCAATGCACCTTGTGCCATTACTGGACCCATGAAGAATGCGTGAGTTTATCCCTTAATGGAGATGTGTTCAACTTTACTTGTCCTGATTTCTATTGTGTCTGAGTGCATTTTACATTTTGAACCGCTTTCCAGGGCACTGTCAAATAGTGATGATTGAATTGCTATTCCATTTTTTATGCAATTAAATCTTCATAGCAGTGTCTTGTCATTCTTTGGTCATAAATTTATTCAAAATAATAAAAAGAGGTTAGAAAGCTTCATCACTTCTTATAGGAAACGATACTGAGCTAAGATATTTTAGTAGGCCTAATTTATGTAAGCCCTGGTAATATCTGCTTGTAGTTATTTGAGATATTTACAAAACAATTCCAATTGTATTTTTAGTCATATTTAATCGTTAACTAAATACAGCTCTCAAAGACGTCCTTATTCGATTCAAATAATTGTTGTGGTTGAAAAAGGTCAACGTCTTCTCAAATATTTCTAATGATAGTTATAAAAGGTCTTCAACCGGTTTCGATTAAGGTCAGTCAAGTTTGCTTCTTTAAACTTCCTGACGAAGATTGAGGCAGTACTCTAACCTTTTAGATTGAAGCAGTACCCTAAGACCTTTTATAACTATCATTAAAAAGATTTGAGAAGACGTTGACCTTTTTCAACTACAACAAATGTATTTTTTGCGAATTACTTTTTGATTAACCATGCGCTTACACTACTTACACGCATATATGGCTACAGACAAAAAGTCATGGGTAGCAGCTTTCTAACAGCATATTTCAATAATCTTGATAATGACTCGTGGGAGATTAAGTAGGAGCGACTGTGTAAAGTGTTAACTTATTTAAATTTCCAACTCACCTTTAAGCTTGTGTATTTATGACTAAAGCAATGGAGCAATTTAATTCTCTTTGAAAAAATATTCCTATTCCCATGGAACTTGCTGAAGGTAATGAGCAGAAAGTTTGCTGAACTTCCATCATAAGTCAAAGTCAAATCGACTGAAAAATGATTTAGCGTGAACCATCGATATTTTAATCAATGAGGAATTTGCCTTTTTAAAGACATCAGAATTTGCATCGACGATTACTTTATTTTTGTATTTCATAGATCAGGGATGCGTCTATATCGGAGATAAGCCTGTATATTTTTGTATTGCAGATATCTGATCAACAACAAAACACTGATTCTTTGTCTTACCAATTCAGGTCAAGAGCACGAACATGTTTAGTTATCGTTTTGCTATTTTTTCACTACACAAAGGAATGAACTCATCCGTGCATCTGCAAAGCATAAGATACCGCTGCAGATCGCACTCTCTATCTCCTGAGATTCGATGAACTGAACTTGAACTGACTCTTTGCACTTTTTAATCTCTTAGCAGTTGCAATCTCATCTGTAAGCAAAAAATCCTATCATCGTTAGTTCATGTTGGAAATCACATTTTAAAATTTTGATTCGTTGAAAGATACCGCGAATTTTGCATTATTCTTAACATTTTCCATTATTGTTCAATTCATCATTCAAAACATTGTTTGAAAAGAAGTGTCAATTTGCACATTGATGCGGAAATGTTTAATCTCCGATAATAATTGGCATCTCAATGAGTCGGATTCTATGAGTTGTCTACGCCTTCTCAGTACGCCCTTATCTCCGGTTTCTTCACTAAGAATGCTGATGAGGGAAGAAGGTATTATCCCATCTTGAGCAACGAAACATGAGCCAACCGACTTACAGTGATGAGGTGAGACATGTGCACCCTGCATGCGAATACTCATCTCTGGCAAAGGTGCAAATGAAGTTTGGCAGGATTCAATGCACGATTTTTTCTTGAAAAGGAATTCTGCAGAGAGTAAAAACTCGTGTAAAGTATGCAGAAGAATGATGGACGTGAAATAGAAAAAAGACATTTCAGTTTCCCATTTTTTCACTTTTTGTTTTGTGAACTTGAAATGAGTTACGAGGTCGGCAGCATAAAGAAATGATCAGAAACAACTTGTCCGCATACCAAACCCCGAACGGTTATTCGTAATTTAATGATCAAAATTGTCACAGTCACTCATTTTTGACGTCTGTTAGCATGATTGCCTACATGAGTTCTGTCTATCATTGAAATTAGATGGAAATGTTTCATTTTTCCATCAAGTTAATTCTTTTTATCGACAGTTTGTGTATTAGAGATATTTGAGGCTGAAATTTTATGGAGAAATACTCACAATTCTTTTTATTAGACCTGCTTGCACATCACAAAAAGCGGAACATGTTTAGAAAAATGATCACTTTTCATATACCTAATATATAGTCTCGAAAGCTCGATACAAAAGAAAAATGTGACCATGGGCGCAGATAATAATTAATTATAAAAATCAGCGAAAAGAACATAATCAATAAAGCATGTCGAAAAGAACTAAGGCTATAAATAGTAAAAGTTGCTCGAATGTGAATGATAGAAGCTTTGAAAATAGGATCTAGATGAATTCACTTGATCGTGTGTAAAAGAAGTATCCAATATTTCATGGCCGTTAATATGATCATTTCCATGCCTCATCTCTATAGCTGAACCAGTTGCTTAGTATAGGGGACATGCTTCATCTATTCTTCTGTCCTCCTCAAGAAGCAGTTCAGTTTTGATAAATTATGCATCAATGAAAATATCACATCGATGTGGCTCAAACAATTTTTTCTTATCAATTGAAGACCATTTATTACTTCAAGCATCGACCAAAGATCTAAATGTTCGACTTTTCCTGTGCTGTAAAAGGAAAATGCGGTTTACATGCACGAAGATCCATGTAACTGTACAATTGGTATTGGATACCTTTCTTTTAATAGTAATACATGTGGCTAACTTTTTTACTTGGATTATGTGCCATTAGTGTCAGTTACGTGGTAAATCAAAAAATTGAAGAACACCAATAAAAGTTTATTGACAAGATATGATCTTCGTCAATATAAATGTTCAATATTGCCTTGCTAGTTCATGATTAAGGCGTATGCCGAAATACTGAACATTTATATTGACTAAGATTATATTCTGTCAATAAACATAATATTGGTGTTCGTCAATTTTCTGATTTACCCTGGCTAAACTTTGTCTTTCTTCATTGTTCACTAACGCTCTGAAGTTATTGCAATGCTATTGAATGCTATTGCACGGGTATATAATTAATGAATAAAATGAAATCCATCTAAATACCAGCGAATGACATTTATGAAAACTGCCATACAACGCATGCAACTATTTGCAAAAATCTAAAAAATACACATGTATTACTGCATAAACAAAAATATGTTTTCTTTATAAAATGCGTATATATGTATGCGCGCGTATATATCTTAAAACATTTTTAGCAAGCATATTCGTTAACCAATTAGAATCCGATAAGAATCGCATTTATCTAGCTTGCTTCACTCCAACTCGGGCTGTGTCGACTCGCCGTAAACACAATATTCTCGATTAGTCTTACACAGTAATTTTGCATGTCTTTTATGTTTCAGCTTAATTAAGGACATACATGTACTGTGTACCTGTTCACGAGCTATTAATGCGTTCTTCCATCTATTTCTGAACTGCTATTCATTTCATGGATACAATATTATCATCAATTTTCGCAGAACACAAAGAAATATATATACATATATATATATACATATGTATATATATATATATATATATATATATATATATATATATATATATATATATATATATATATATATATATATATATATATATATATATATATATTACAGCAAAGTGTTCCCAGTCTTTTCATATTTCATGTAAAGAAAAAGCACAGCTTTCCGGACTAGTTTCGATGTTTTTTATCACATCATCTTCAGCGGTAAAAAGAGTTACAAAAATCTGTACACATCATTTACATACTTGCTATCTACAATTCATTTTCAACATTAACACAACTAAAACACGATAAAATACGTCATTAATTGCATGTCACATGCCACTGACGTCATGCATGTCATTTCGTCACCTTTCATGTAATTTCATAAATCTAGAGACAATTGATATGAACCATTTCGTTCATTCGAGAGGCAATCTTTGTTTTGATTCATGATTATAGTTTCAAGAATGAATGGAATTTTGTAACGACCTAGAATTCTAAAGTTTTCATATTTCGGTGCATGTTCATGCATCGAAACTTCAGTGGGAGTTGGGTAGCCTCTAAGATGCTCGCTAATACGGGTATTTAAATGTCTTTTGGATGCGCCAATATACCGCATCGAACAGCGGTCACAACTGTATTGGTAAACAATGTTGGCTTTCAATCCATCAGAAATACTATCTTTATTTTGAAAAAAGTTTTGAAGTTTGAAAGTTTTGTACGCGGGTCTGATCTCTGTATTTGAGAGACTTTGGTTGATGTTGTGAATTCTGTTATTTAATTCTTTGACGCCCTCTCGAATGAACGGAACTGGCCAATAAATAATATTTTTGCTTCTGTCTTTGTCAGGGATCTCTTGTTGCACGACTGTCCTCTTTTTATCAATTTCTTTATCTGATTTATTTTTACATCAGGGAAACCATTACTTATGAAAATATCAGAAATCTTTTTAGATGCAGACTGAAAAAGTGTCTCATCAGAACAGATTTTAGAAGCGCGAAACAATAAAGACCGAATGGCAGACAATTTGTATTTGTCTGGAGCATAGGCAAAGTATGGAGTATAAACTCCTGTATTGGTCGATTTAATGTGAAAATCTATCTTGAAATTTTTTGATTGGAGAGTCACTTCGGTATCCAAAAATGTGATACAATTATTAATACTCTCTTCCATGGTAAATTGGATGCTATCATCCAAACTATTGACAAAGTTCAAAAAGCTTTTGGCTTCATTACTGTTGCGAAAAATGACAAAACAATCGTCAACAAATCGACGATAGAAGAATGGCAATGTGCCGTCGTACTTACAAAAATTGCTTTCGATCATATCTAGAGCGAAGGCAGCCATGGTAGGGCCAAGGTTTGAACCCATGGCCATACCGTCCACCTGATGAAAAAGATCATTATTAAAACTAAATAACACATTCGTGCAAGCCAGATCTTTAACAGCTTTGTTAGATCTGGCTTGCACGAATGTGTTATTTAGTTTTAATAATGATCTTTTTCATCAGGTGGACTGTATGGCCATGGGTTCAAACCTTGGCCCTACCATGGCTGCCTTCGCTCTAGATATGATCGAAAGCAATTTTTGTAAGTACGACGGCACATTGCCATTCTTCTATCGTCGATTTGTTGACGATTGTTTTGTCATTTTTCGCAACAGTAATGAAGCCAAAAGCTTTTTGAACTTTGTCAATAGTTTGGATGATAGCATCCAATTTACCATGGAAGAGAGTATTAATAATTGTATCACATTTTTGGATACCGAAGTGACTCTCCAATCAAAAAATTTCAAGATAGATTTTCACATTAAATCGACCAATACAGGAGTTTATACTCCATACTTTGCCTATGCTCCAGACAAATACAAATTGTCTGCCATTCGGTCTTTATTGTTTCGCGCTTCTAAAATCTGTTCTGATGAGACACTTTTTCAGTCTGCATCTAAAAAGATTTCTGATATTTTCATAAGTAATGGTTTCCCTGATGTAAAAATAAATCAGATAAAGAAATTGATAAAAAGAGGACAGTCGTGCAACAAGAGATCCCTGACAAAGACAGAAGCAAAAATATTATTTATTGGCCAGTTCCGTTCATTCGAGAGGGCGTCAAAGAATTAAATAACAGAATTCACAACATCAACCAAAGTCTCTCAAATACAGAGATCAGACCCGCGTACAAAACTTTCAAACTTCAAAACTTTTTTCAAAATAAAGATAGTATTTCTGATGGATTGAAAGCCAACATTGTTTACCAATACAGTTGTGACCGCTGTTCGATGCGGTATATTGGCGCATCCAAAAGACATTTAAATACCCGTATTAGCGAGCATCTTAGAGGCTACCCAACTCCCACTGAAGTTTCGATGCATGAACATGCACCGAAATATGAAAACTTTAGAATTCTAGGTCGTTACAAAATTCCATTCATTCTTGAAACTATAATCATGAATCAAAACAAAGATTGACTCTCGAATGAACGAAATGGTTCATATCAATTGTCTCTAGATTTATGAAATTACATGAAAGGTGACGAAATGACATGCATGACGTCAGTGGCATGTGACATGCAATTAATGACGTATTTTATCGTGTTTTAGTTGTGTTAATGTTGAAAATGAATTGTAGATAGCAAGTATGTAAATGATGTGTACAGATTTTTGTAACTCTTTTTACCGCTGAAGATGATGTGATAAAAAACATCGAAACTAGTCCGGAAAGCTGTGGTTTTTCTTTTACATGAAATATATATATATATATATATATATATATATATATATATATATATATGTATATATATATGTATATATATATATGAAAGAAATGAAAACCAGGAGATGTCGGTGTTACCGGTTTCGGTGTATTTTTATAAACTTGTGACAAAGGGTGAGGCTGAGTTGTTGATTGTTATGATCAAACAACTTGATGAGCCAAATTTTGATGAGAATTTTATTTCGCAATTTCGAAATTTTCAAGGCTTATTTATTTAGCAAACACAGAGTTAGCAAAGCTTGGCGGTTAAAATAAAAGTGATCAAAAATTTGGCAAAGAACAAAAAACTCTTTATCTCTAAATTTTATAAAGGTAATGGGATCCTTATTGATAACAGACACTCGTATATTCGGAAAAAATATATATAAAAGAAATGAAAACCAGGAGATGTCGGTGTATTTTTATAAACTTATGACACCTCGTGGGACACCGCTGCATGAAATAAATGAACCGCTGTCAATTTACTTTGTCCAATTACCCTTTTTGAATTATATATATATATATAAATGAAGATTGAGTGGTTGTCAAATAATAATACATAACTCAGGAAAAAATAAGATCCAGATTCCCGACCAGCTTCATCTCTTTGAGGATAGTCATGGGTAAAGACTAAGATAATGAATGCTGTCTACTAACATGCAAAAAATGCGGAATTCGAAAAATTTCAGATGCGTTGTTGTTCAAAATAGCGTCGATGCATGCACATGAGAGAAAGGAGAATCTAAAAAAAATTGTAGCTATAGATATCGATATGAAAAGGAAACTGAGTGTTATTCGTAGCATTCATTTGTATAGTGTCTTTTTATGTTATTTGTAAATTTCATCTATGCTGTTTTCTACTCGTACATTTCCACTGGTTGACAGCTATGTTAAATCGCAGCCGATTTGTCGACAGCATGAGGTATAGACTTTTGAATCAATCTGCTTTCTTATCGCTGTAATCTGACAGTCAAAAATTGTAGAGTGTATATAAACTAAGTATACAAATAAACCAGTAATTTTGCTATTTATTTACGGAGAGTGAGAGTTAGAGGGAAATGGAAAGTTGCGAACGATGTAAAAATATAAACATTAGGCTTTTTGCTTTCATGTATTAGAATACAAGGGTTTTGAACTCTAGTTTTATGCATCCAAGGCCATTTTATAAAACACCACAACGTGAGTAGTGCGTACTGCGTACAGCGACGTGCAGAGGCGGTCAGTGCATTTTCATTACTGGATTTTAAAGCAATTCTTGAAACGATGAAAGAGTTAATTATGTATCAGCCTAATTTTTGTTATTCAGTTTTTATAAAAATGCTATTTCTAACAAACTGAAATTTGAAACGATGACAATCTACTGATATGTACCGTATTTAATCAAGATGCATCATTTTTCTGTTTGAGAACAATTTCATTGTATCCCAACAAATGCTCTGTGTCATATCTGAGTAAGATTTGAACCAAATGCTGTTTCAGATTTAGAAAGCGTTGGAGAAATGATGCAGCTGCCAAACATGCATTTTGCAATTTCAAAATAGATGAAGAATGTCACGATTTTCTCTGAACTTTTCTATATGAAATCAACCCTTTCTGCAAAGAGTTAAGTTTGAGAACGTCAATCAAGGGAGATGGACGAATGTATGAAGAAACTCAGGAGAATATGAGGAGGGAAGGAAAGATATGACAGTGTTGTGACATTATGAGGAGATCTAAAGATTGACGCGAAGTATCTTTGAACAAAGGAGCGGTAATCAGGTCCTGACACCGTCCTTGTAAGAAGCAAAGTTATGTAATACATTGAGATCACATTGAAGTCTATTTAGTTAAATATGATTCTTTTCAGCATACAATCTCAACAGCATCCTGTTTATGCTGTAGTCCTTTATTGAAGCGTATATACGCTCTTAAAGCTTTTTTCAGGAAAAGAATTCAACCTAGTTTAGATATTTGTGTGAACTTCGCGCTCAAATTATCAGACAAGGATACAATCAAATACACCAATTTTCTACTATTCAAAACAAGGGACCTGCGAAACGGAAAATTTAGAGTCGAAACGAATCTCAAAGTTTTACTGGTCCCTATTCAAAACCACCGATCACTGCTCGAAATTTTCCTAAATCGAAATGTTTGCATTTTCTTCTGCTTGAATAATGTAATGTCTATCACAAAGCATTTGAAGCTATGACCTACAAAGTCTGTATAAAACAGATCATGGAGAAGTCACGGTGGCCTGGTTTGATTTAGTTTAAAAGGTGCCATTGCAAAAATCGCGGGTTTTTAAATGTTTTATTACAAAAAACGTCATGTTTGCTTTTGTAATTTTAGGATTTTTGCCTACATCAATTTTTAACACATATTTTGATCCCAGCAATTTACATTATTTTCAAATTGAACAACATGTCTTTACATTGTCTGAGAATTCTGCTGTTTTAAATTGCTTGAAAGAGGCCCTGACTTGTCATTTTCATTGACTCCTACCAACACCAATAGAAATTCTTTTGTACCTGAAGATGATTGCCGGTTAGCAGTCGAAAAAATTTGTACATGTATATAAGAATAAGAACAATAATAACAACATTTTAAAATACTCCTGGCCCTTTCCAACCACAGAGCTGTTTGAAATATTTAAAGGATGTTTGAAATGGAGAACTTATTATGTCACTAGCAAGCTATTCGCACGTTCTCAAAGTTACATGTCAACATCATAGGTCTACTACTTAATATGAGCTAACAGCATCTTGAATGCGTTCTAAACTTTCATATTCGTCTCTATAGGATGGACAATGGTCTAGGATAAATCTTCAGCATAAACCTTCGTCCCTCAATGGACAGACAAAATGATCATTGCTAAATCTGCTGTAATTGTTTCCTCTCTCGCTTTGAATAACAATCAATGTGCCCATCAAATGCAGTCTGTATCACACTTATCAGCTGCTGGCATCTCATTTATAGCTTAAAAACAGTACCTACTTTATTTCAAAACCGGTCAAAAAGCCACGATTGTTAAAAACACATTTGGGATGACGATAAAAACGTTTAAAAACAAGGTTTTGAAACAATGTACAAGGCACGGCTTTAAGACATGTTCAAGATCCTTGCTTTAAGGGCAGATTAAAAGCATTTTATCTTAAACAGGCTAATGCATGTTAAAATTATGTGATTACAATTAATTGATGATGTATTTGATAATTATTCTATCTTTTTTTACATTCTTTTTAAACTCAATTCACATGAACACGACAAGAGTACGAAATGTCCGCTCCCGGCATGCAGTGACGTATGTGTTTAACGGGGAACATGTGGCAGTCCATCTTTTAGTCCTGCTTGAGATAGTGAAATATCGGTAGTCTAATTACAGTCAAAACCAATAATTGAAATCAGAAGGCACACTAAGTATAATGAGGCACTTGATATACATTGATACTTCAACGCAAAATTAAAACTTTGACTTAGCTGTACAGCCCTAAAGGCCTATAGAATATTTTGAAAATACCCTTGCCCCTCTGAAATTTCCGGATGTGCCTCTGCCGGCATGGATATGGTAAAATATCGACGAATATTCTGTCTATCTACGAGTATTGAAATCCACATCATCATTAGATTACAAGTATTCAGCTCATTCATAGATTTGACTTTTAAACATTAGGAAGAGATATCCTTTGTATTGTGTCTTTGTA
Organism: Prostheceraeus crozeri; assembly: GCA_907163375.1. NCBI lineage: Eukaryota > Metazoa > Platyhelminthes > Polycladida > Euryleptidae > Prostheceraeus > Prostheceraeus crozeri. The sequence continues at coordinate 34,817 of CAJQUW010016702.1, forward strand.
TATGTTGACCCCGTCATGACATTTCCTCTCGTGATGACAGGCATTCAGACGAAATGGAAATTACAACTTAAGTTCACCTTATTTGCATTAGACGGGAATTGAAATGCGCCTTTGATTGAACACTTGAATGTATTACATATTTGCCAATTATCTTGTCTAGTATTGGTTGTCCAAATTTGAATCGCAATTACTGACTACTTGCCGTTATCATTTGTCTTTCAAAACCGAAAGATCAGTCAATTTTGACCTTTGGCAAAGTAGCGGTCACAGAGTCTTTCAATTAATATTCAGGTCGCGATTCCTCAGGTCAAGTCTCGTTGCTTTTCGCTGCAGTTCTGTGATTGTTTCACTTATGAAAGAGATTTTTTCTGCTAAAATCTCATGGAGCAACATTAAAGAAAATCATTTTGCTCGTGCTCGTCTGAAACAGCATATTTCTGATGTAATCAGTAAGAATTGAATAGATCTCATTTTCATGCACATGTTGTAGATCTAATTGGCATCCTTATTCTGATGAAATGCGATATTTGGAATCAGTTGATTAGATAAATTGGCTTTTATTTCCTGCTATGCAAATTAATAATCTATGACATATCAATTCCAAATTAGAAATTAATATCCGTAGATGTTCATGAAATAGCGCCATACTATTCATTTCTTTATAATCGTTTGCATAGTTTCAAATATCCAATTTATTAGCTGCATGTCAATCTTATTCATTTTGAGTTCTTGTTTTCTTGGAATACGTGTGCATATTCAATTTGTTGCATTCTCTGATGGAATGAAGAAGGAAATTAAGAAATGTTTGCTGACGTATTAAAGTGATAAATTTTTAGTTTTGAATTCTGATGTTTTATTTGATTCCGATCATACTTTCATATCTTGCTCGAAGACAGAAACAAATCCAGAAATATGATGTCATTTAGTCTATTTCTGAAGCGTGAATGCTATGACGGCTAAACATGCACATGAGGGACCCGCAAATCAGCAAATTTTGAGTCGAATCGAATCGGGTCGTGATTCGCGAATCGAATCATAGAAAGCTTTAATAGGCCTACTTAAGCCTATATTTATGTGCGATTAACTTAGCCAGCTATGCCAATAATTAACCATTACGAAAATAGGCCTGCCAAATCGTGAAATTTACATGGCTACTGAAAGATGCAGTGACATCTTGGCACTCATAGAAAAAAAGGCGGTCAATTTAAAGAGTCTCTATTTTTCTGAGATATTTAAAATCTACTGTGCTTTGTAACTGCAGCCTATTTCAAACAAATAATGACGCTCTTATAAGTTAAATGGATGTTGATTTGACAACATGCCTTGAACTTCCCTTTGGCCCTGTTTTATCAAATTACCCGAAAGTTGTTTGATGACATGGACTAGGTCTATGACCTCCGTTTTATTGAAAAAAGTTCTTTGAATCTCACGTGGGACTGGAAATGCAACCTCCACCAATCGTTCCTATGCTTGAATCTTGAACCCAGGAAAACACAACTTTCCATGAACTAACAATCAAATCAATTGATTCTAGCATTTCCATTATAATTTTCCGATCAGAAATCAATAATAGACATTTTACGACAAGCTATTGATGTCTACAACTTTCCATGTTGTTGCTGTCCGCAATGACCATCTAAATTATTTAGGACGAATTCAAAATTAATTATTAAGAGACTTCTGCGTAAATTTGTCACTCAAGCTTATATAGGTAAATGATAACTAAGGACTTTGAGCACTGCATTGATTAACTGATTGATGTACGTAGTCTTGGACTTGCCACATTGGAAATGGAAAATCAGTAATGTAAGGAAATCCAGTACCTGTAGTCTATGGGAAAATCTATTAGAGACTAGAAGTCATATTTTGTACTGAAGCTCATGCAACCTTCGTGACAAATATCTGACTGTTTTCATATCAGAGGTACAATTGATTCATGATAACAGGAACATTTCGTCTCTATCAACCATCTTGCCTGTTGGTAAGCAAGGTCGCAAGCATGCATCTTACCAGGGCCAAAGAATCCTGACGAAAGACAGTCTGAAAAGCATCTCTTATAGACCTGATAAGATAAAGGTTTGCGAGCCTGCTAATGGACCATTTACAACTCTACTTAAATCAGTTATTGTGAAGTGCATGAGACTCAGCAAGAAAGATCGACCAAGTCCGAAGCCTTGATCTGAGTAGCATGCAGCAGTAATATTGATGATGCAGCACGTACTATAGCTGATTCGACTAACTCTTGTTCAGCAACCGACGCTCTTAATCACACTCAATGATTAACCCAGCATCTCAAACATATTACAATGTCACTTTCAGGTAGCAACGAACAGGAAGAGCTATAAATCAAAAGAAGCAGCTGAAATAAATTTTGGTCAGCCGACGCGGATCGACTCGACTTTTTCTCGAATTGCAATTTCGAATCGAATCGAATCGAATCTCGATGCTTCGCAGGTCCCTAATGCACATGTGCTCTCTGTTTATCTCAATGCACATATAATTGTGTAATATATATTGTACATGAAAATATTTTACAAAATGAGTATTTTGGCCTGGTAGCTTCTTTGCAATTAATTCTTATGCAAGTTGAAAAATGCTACAAAATGCTATGTTGCTAAATCAAAACACGACGCTGTTCTTGACATCGAGAGACTCAAATTACCTCCTAATATTCAAACTGAGGATGTAATACTGAGATAACTAGGTTTGTGGCATCAAAGAGACTATATACTTGCACTTACAATTCTGATAGGATTCAAGCAGAACTTTGAATCAATATAATGCGATAAAGAAGATTGAAATATTGATTAATGTTGTCTAAGAAAGCGAAGTGTCAAAACAATGCGACCAGATACGTGTGTAATATGAATGTACCGTTTATAATAATGCAATAAATCATGATATTTTATAGACAGATGTATAAATAAAACATGCAATGCATAACACTTAGTGAATTTTTCACAAAAATACAGTGTATATAATTGACATCATTAATTTGGGATATGTGGTATGTCAACCCATTTAAACGGATTGTTCACTTAAGCGAATATTTCGGCTCGATTCGATCTTATGCGTTGACCACAAATCGGCGAAGTTGGCAACCTACAGAAAGAGGAGATTTACGCGATTCTAATGGTGTCCCTCTCAATTTCGTACAATGCATAGAACGCCACAACTTGTATTTCAAAAAAATGAAGAAAAAGCTTTAATTTTTGAAATAAGCTTGCTCATGAGTGGGTCCAACAGCGTCGTGTCAGAAACAGAATATGAGGGACTACCACTAAAAACTTAAAAAGTGTAGCAACATATGATTATCACATAAAAAAACATAAGAAGGCATATCCTAAATAATCTCATGATGAGATGCATGAAAACCGGCTGCTACTCAAATTCAACCATGGATGGGGGAACATTGTTCATAACCTGAAAGTTTCATCAGCATTCGTAAAAGGCTTGGCCAATTTTACTATAACAATGTCTTGCACATTCTGCACTGTACAGGTTTCTATATTGTATGGATTGATTTCCCGCAGAGTTTAGATCCTCTTTTGCATATTAATAATCACGTCAACAGTTGTCGATATTGGATTTTGTAAATTTCTTACATTCTAAATCGGGCTACTTAAGAATTTTCCCGTGTAAGTAACCGCATTTGTAAAGGACTACTAAGCACATTAGACAGCGATGAAATGACAATGATATTTTATTCTTTGCCATAAAATTTCTTTCTTACCCAATGTTCCACTGTAACTGGCAACTTATTTTATCAATCAATTTTCTACTAGCAGCATTATTTAGATTTTTTGCCAAAACACATGATTATTATCTCCCAGATTTATTCACCATTGCTTCAAAGCCCTTATAATACCTATAACCATCTACGCATGCGAGACATGGACACTGAAAAGTGAAATGGAAAGAAAACTAGAGGTCTTCGAAATGAGGTGTCTACGTGCCATCTACGGAACCAGCATCCGAGACCGTATTCCGAACGAAACCATCAGTCGGAACTTCCACAAGAACACCACCATCGTAGATGTAATTCTGAAGTGAAGGCTAAGCTGGTTTGGCCACGTAGTGAGAAGACCGTCAAATCACTATGTTTCAAGGGCATTCAGGCAGGACTTCTTCAACCCAAGACCGCGCGGAAGACCAGCGAAAAGATGGAGAGACCAAATACGAACGGACACGGGCCTGCCAATCAGCACCGTAGAACGCCAAGCCCAGAATAGGGGAAGTTGGGGCCGTTGGAGCAGACTGGTGGGAGCAAGGGGCGATCAAGCACTGACGGACTAAATGAGCTTTGCTTTAATTCACAACTCGAAGCACAGCGTGATCCCTGCCTGCAGTCGATGTACAACGCGACCATTCGTGCAGTCACCACACGAGACAGCGCTATCCGGCGATATTCTCCCTCAATCCAATCGTCCTCTATGACGTCACAGCTGTATCTTCTGACAGCTGCAGCGTCTAAACAAAGAGATTTGATAGCGAGAGAGATGTCTCATTTTACTCACCAGATATTAATGTCATAATTGAGGCAAAGTTAAAAATTGGACCGAACTATACCTTTAAGTCAAATAAGTCAGTTAAGTTTCAATGACATATAAAAATAAAAACATAAGACTTCCCCTCCACTCGGACCTTCTGCCACCCACTAAACGATCACCGCCCCCACCCGTATTTAAACATTTTATTTCAGCAATATGAACATGGATTACTTTAAAAGCTTATACTTCAGACAGGCGACCAATCGGCTACAATTCATCATAGCTGTCAAACAGTGGAGATGTCAATGACCGTAGATGAAATTCATGATTGACACAAAACGAACCAATACATATGAATAGTAACAATAGCATGGTTTATTTGATACTGAAAATCACAAGTTACAAATTGAAAAATACAACTGTCGTAGTAAGAAAGTGCGAATTGCAAGACCTTGCATTACGTAAAATCAGATAAATTCAAGCAACTTCAATTTCAAATTAAAAAAGTCAACATGCATAAGATGAGAGCGAACGTGAATGTCTGTAGCAGTGAAACACACGGACACACGGAGATGCCCAAACTTCGGGAAGCGTGGGGGCATACGCGGGTTTAACGGATGCTGAGTGTAAATGCACTCGTAAAAAAATCGGAGGACGAGAGATTTTCTTCGCTCTTGAAAGTCTGGCATCATGTTACATGAGCATTCAAATTATGCATATTAATGCAGCAAATTATGTTAGCACAACCAGAAATGAAAAATCTCTAAAGAAATGAATGTTAATGTAAATATTTAAAATATTTGGCTATAAAACTGCTTTTCTGTTCGTTGACAATTCAACTATTCCAGTGATGGAAAATGATGAAAGCTGCTGATCTGTTATCAAATCTAATATTCATTTGTTTGCATGAAATGTAAGTCGCATAGGCATGTCATTGTTTAACAAAATCTTAAAGAAACCAGAAATCATGCCTTGAATTAGACAACTTTTGACCCTTTTCAACATTGGATATACAGGGAGCAAAATGAATTATGGATTTGTGGTCTAAGTCATGATGGAAGAAGCTTACATGCAAAGAAAAAATCACTGACATAATTTTGATGATTTCCAATAGTATTTACATCGAATTTCTAATCTTGTAGATAAAGTTGAAAGAAGTGGTTTGAAAATATATCTGCCTGGTGATTCCCAAATCATATGGAAACATTTGAATAAGAGAACAATCACGTGTCTAACTATAGATTTCACTACGATATATACAAAAGGAAATAAAAGTACTTGTTTGCATTAATAGCTATATCACAATGAGAGCAGAACAGAAAAGAAAACTCTGACAAATAACTGATATTTGCATGCTTGCATTCAATGCTTGATGGCAGCATTTTTGATAAATTAAGCTTCCTTTAGCCAAACGATTTAAATGATAGGTTTTAGTAGCCATATTCATGAAGTCTTTAACGCGTAACAAGGTCGATCACAAAATTAATAGGTTCGACTCGTATCGACTTTGAAACATGAATGACAACTTTTATATAAATTAAAAAAATTGGATGGGATGTTGGGGAGAGATGGGTTAACAGCGCATTATTGCTGCCAGATATTCCTCCATTCTATGCATAATAGACATCACTTATGTTTCAAAGTCAGCAAGAATACTACATGCCATTTTATAATTGCTTCGAATAAGCTAGGTCAAATTATCTTTTCTCGGTAATGGCTATGGTGTCAGAAACCGAAATACATGCGCATTGTTCAACATTTTCTACATTTTATAGCCTAATGCAAACCTTGACTTTTCCAAATCTACTTTTGATCATTCGCCAGCATTTAGATGGGTTTGATAGCAACTAATTGCACACTCACGCAATAATAATCACGACCTATTGTGCCGTTACTTTCTATCATAAGGCACAATTACCGCATATTGCATCTTTAAAAACGAAGGTAAAGTTTCAAAAATCGATTGAATAGTTATCTTGTCAATGGGACAAACTTAACAGTTTTGACAACTATGCTTTAGTTTATCCTTGTTGTGTTGCGAAGATGGCTGTTCAACCTTGTTCTTAAACACTGTTTTAATCATATTTTTTTTCAATGCCAAATAGGCAAAGTTTGGCTCAGTGGTGAGCAACGCGTGGGCCGCGGACGCATATTGGGTGGCTCACCACCACTTCTCACATCCAAAGTGGCCTACGGACATTATTTGAATCGCTGGTGTTAAAATAGCCGACTCTGACTTTTACATTTGAAGGTGCTTCTGAGGTTGAGGCTGATCTTCTTTAGAATTTGCAAAAGCGTTGACTAATGACAATGAGCTAATTTTGGTACAAAAAATATTCAATCGAATATTCAAACCATGCTCCGTTCGCAATGGAAATCTTCTCAATATGAAGGTAAAGGACATAGCCGTCAAGTGAGTGCTAAGTCGCATGGTGTTCGTTCGATACCTTGTGAGTATGTTTCATCACGTAATGAGTAACGTTGCAATTAGCCTATAAAGACATACATGTAAAGTAGGCTACGCATGAAGGAATCCAACATGAAGATCTGTGATTTTTTTATAAGTCAAGCATTCTTTCTGGATTTTATTTGTATGCTGCACAAATTCTGTACTAGAATGACATTATCGCACGAGCATCTTTAGGGGAGCCTATGCGCGGTTTAAAGTCGCTCAGGTTTAGGTGGCGCATGCCTACTTAGGTGCATGTAGTATAAACAGTCTTTATTTGTATTATTTCATATTGTACGATATGTAGACGAATAGTACTACATGTATGTAATTCCAGAACGTCATTTTTCGATGAAATCTGATCATATTTTCCGGTCACATTTTCATCATTTGATAACACAAAAAAAGCTTCCGCAATTAGTTTGGCCTGTTCAATTTTCATTATTCGTATAGATTTTAGAATGTAAAATGAAATTTGAGTTGACTTTCAAATGAATTCGCCGATCCGTTCCTCAACATCTCCTGAAAACTGTAATCTCATCCCTTGTATTGTCCCGCGTGGACAACTACATCTCCATCCTAAATGGTGTCTCAGACTACCTGCTGTAGGGCATGCAGTCCGCTCTGAACGCTTCAGTTCGTCTGATTTTTACTCAAAATAGTTTCTCCGCTGCCGCGCCTCTCCTCTGCAGTGTTCAGTGATTGTCTGCTGAATCACGTGTTGACTTTCGTCTTGCGAGGCTCCTGCATTCCGGTCGACTCCAATCTGTTCCTACTTGCCTCACTGCTGAGATACAGGATGTCTCGTCAAGAACATGGAGGTAAATCCCTTCTCACCTACGTGCCATCAAAAGTGACCTTGATGACCTTGTTAAGTGACCTTGAAGTCACGTTCACAATTTATGTGTCACTAAAATAAAATTCCTTGAATAATAATGATAATTCTCAAACAATTCAAGGGTAATAGTGTCAGCAAAGGAAATTTGAACACTATGCATTGCTCTGTTATTCGCAGAATTCTGGAAAAAGCGAATTATCATCGATTTTTGAAGCTTCAATAGAACCTTGAAGAGACAGACACCCAGTAAATCAAAATTCACTAATTAAATTGTTAATCATCACTGCGTAAAGGATATCAAAAGCATACCGTATGTAGTGATAACAGGTTATCATTATATTCTGAAATCTGATGACAATGCATATACCCTTGTTGCATATACCCTGTGCAAGATTATGAAATAGAGGGTTAACAATGCAATCCCTTTAATGTGGACATATGCAATCTACCTCTAGCTACGTGTACCTTATCCTTCCTAATCATGAGATTTTGTTCAACCCTTTGAACGAATAAAAGCTCTGAAATTGAATGAAGTTACATGTCTAATTGAGTTATATTGAGTTATATATTCAACTTGTGATACTCTGTATAGAAATTGAATGGAATTGTGACATACAAATTTGCTTCTGTATAAAGTTCAGTGTTAGACTTGATCAAAGTGACGACTTTGCTCCCATGTAATGGTATCAGCTCTTACAAGCAGGAAATACAGACGAAATCAGGATTACAAGGTTTCCCGTGGCTTTCTGTTGACATTCTCTTTGAAAATCCGATAAATAACATTTGGCTGTAGAACTACAGAGCAGCTCTCTCTCTTCTTTGGTCGACCTCCGACTTTGTTCTAAAAAATCTTCTCCCATTTTCATATCCTGATTCGTTTAACAGGTTCTCAATATCTGTTTCCTTTGATTGTCTTCATTATTAGATCATTTCAAGGCTTTGGTTTTGCATATTTCCGCTATATCGGCAGAAGATCTAGAAATTCTTTGTTGTGATTTGTCTTTACAGAATTTATATATTGTCGTGTGATTTGTAAAAGAGCTACGATCGTCTCAATTCCTTTTGATGAAACACATTTCAAGAATGCTTTGATTTGAAGGAAATTTTCGTCTCAACGATATCTTTCTCTCGATTTGGAAACTAGACAAAATCTAAAACTCTCTTGGCTGGAGATTTGATCTTATTAACGTTGTTGACATAATTTCAAAAATTTAGTATTTTCAATTCTCATTCTTGTCAGTAGTATATGATGACTTTGGGGACTTCTTTACACACGGCTATAAAACTCTTTTCAGCTATATAAAGATTCTTTTGCACATTCTTCTGGTGAGTACTCTCATTTCCTCTACCGTTGGCCCGTAGTTCAGTTGAGATCAGGGCCTAGAATGCTAAGTGTCGGTTATTCAAATTCACAAAGCACGCGCATGATTTTCCGTCCGTGATATTTGGAAGTTTTGACACTACTTTTAGATCCATGAGATAAGTGTATGATAAAGTACGGATACTTTATTTTACACATTTAGGAAGTCAGACTCATAGATTAGATGCACGAGCCCGGGGTCTCGGAACGACGTGTAAAGTAAAATATCTGTGATTTATCACAATTTATTTCACGAACAAAACATTGAACTTTTAATGTACTGTACACATTAAATCAGTGCTATAGAAAGAAATATATAAAGATTTTCATAGAAATCGTCAGTTATTTAGCTATTAGCATGTATCCAGGAAAAGAAGATAAGGTACATGATGGATGAATGAAATAAACTAATTTATTCCACTCTTCCCTGGAGATATTTCATTAATCTACAGTAGATTCTGAGAGTTTAATCTACCAGTAGAACTAATTTATTCACAAAAATAGGAAAATATGCACAATGCATAGCTATGGATTCTTCTTATATATACTTATTTGTCTCCGTGCATTTATTTCACTCGTCCCTGTACTTTATCTTCTTTTCCTGGATACATTCTAGTTAGCCAAACAACTGGCGATTTCTATGAAAATCTATGTTTCCATAACACTGATTTAATGTGTACAGTACATTAAACGTTTGATTTACTGTACACATTATTGTCCGTGAAATAAATAACTATAAACCACAGATGTTTTACTTCACACATAGAAAGTCTTCGTCATAGATTTTAATGCACTCGTTCCCTAAGGGGATTCGTGCATTAAATATATGGCTGGGACTAACTAGATGTGTAAAGTAAACTGTCAGTGCTTTATCATACACGTAATGTAGATATCCGATCACTTTATTAGACCTGTTAAGCAGATTATTGCCCGCGCCGGAGATGATATTTACTCCAATGCACTGGAAGGAGCGTAATTTATGCCAATTGTGACTACTTTATTAATGTCCTACTTTATTACAGATTAGATCTGTAAATACATGTAGATAGCTAACTTATTCCTAGAACATAATTTCAATTCAAATAGTCTTCGTGATAATGACGTGCACACATGACACATGCACAATAGAAGTTACATTATAAACAACAACAGTCACACTAAAAATAGTGCCAAATGAGTGCCCTTCAACATTTTAATGAAGAGGCTACGATATTCGAATATCGAAAGATAAGTATGCATTAAATTCATGAAGTTTTCACTATAAATCTTGTAATAATTCGACTTTTATATCTTTGTAAAGTGAAGTCTGACTCCCACAAACGTCGCAACATGTCAAATCAAGTTGTCTCTATTAATTCCATCCCATTCGTAAATCGAAACCTTGTCTATATTTGCGAAAATGTTTCGTCGTTTTGAACGCTTCTCTCTTAAGAGATTTTCCGCAATAAAGATCTCCGAATGAGAAGTTTGTAGAACGTACGTGATGAATTTTTCGATAATCGGCTCCGATTTCAAGAGATGATGGAATTCCTGATTCTGTCATAAGTACCCATCACTTGATAAACGAGTATGCAACATTATTAAATTCGATTTGAAGCAGTCTGATGGGCTCTCCGACGCATTAGACGGTGCAAATTAAACACTCATTGTCTGAGGCACGAGCAAATTCATGTTTCAATGTTGCGAATGCTGGCTCAAGTGAAACGTGAAACCAAAGGTTCACACGATGAAAAAATTTTTACAAGACAACATAATATTAGCAATTGACTAAAGTGGAGAAACATTCATGTTCTGCGAAAAATCTATCGCACCCGTTAAAAGCTTTATATTGCCGGAACATGTAATTGTCAACAATTATTGACTGCGATGAATATTGAATCTCAACAGATGCAACCACCATGTACAAGATTATGTTGATTCACTGGCCTTGCTAGTAAAGGGTGTACTTGCATGTCCCTTGGCTCCAGCGTCGTTGGTTCAAAGCTACACATCAATTGACAAAATTGAAGTAGTGGATCACAAGTTACTTACTGTCTATCGAAGTTTGTCTTACTTTTTTACGGTCTTCCTGTTCCTAATGAAGCATCTATGACATAAATTTTTTGTAGCATGCATTCATGGGCACGTGGGTTGTCAAAAAATGTTTGAATTACAACTAATTGCAACTGAGTGGTCAAAATCAATTGATTACTGCTGCTAGTGAGTTGTTACAATTGATTGATTTGTATATAACTCAAAATTTCGCTTTCCATTAGGGCCAATGTCTCTTTTCACTTACCTGACGATGGACACCGGTGATGTTTGAAAGTGCTTGCACAGATAAATACGATTGACAAACATTCAGTTTTGACGGGATTCCCCAATGGAAGGTAATACATCAAGCTCGTTATTTGAAACATCTAAAGTTCGCTTTCCATATTTCTATAGCCAGAAATTTACAAGAATGATTGCATCCTAAGATCTGGACCACAGAATTAGACAGGTCGTCTCTTCTTCTGTTTGACTAGAAAGGAAACATTAGAACATGTAGCGTTAATGAAATGGCCCAATCTGCTGACATAATACCATAGCAATCGAGCAATGAGCAACCAGTTCAACATTAAACACGCCGAATTGTGCGAAATTTCAGTGACTGTTATCAACCGGATCACACAGCAAAGAGACACAGTCGATGTCAAGTTCTACAAAGAAGGTTGCGAACGTTTTTTCGTGCACCTGTTAACTTTTCTAATAATGATTGGATGACACGACATAATCGAGAAAACTTCTGTGCAATGATCTGAATTCTTCGAATCTGAAGGAATCGTGGCGATCGGGGCATTCTGAAGGCATTCACAGCAATCCGCAAGCGGCGCACGACTATTTTCCTATCTCTGCAATGTATTAAAAATTTATTTTTTCCAACTTGTTAAGTTCCTGCATGTGCCATTGTTTTGAATCAGCTTGCACTTCTAGCAAAGTGATACGCCTAAACAATCTAATTCTGTGATCTGAATGAATTAAGCTAACAATTGGGTTGAGCATTATTACAATTTATTCATACATTTATAATTTCATGTAAAACAAAATGCGCATAATAATCTGTATTCATTTATTTTTCAATGTGTTATCTGACGAGGCCTGTAAGGTGAATATATAAATCATATACTCAGACATATAATGAAGACGACTTCCTTCAAGCTCGTTTTAGTCATATAAAATAACTTCATTTAACCCAATGAGAAGTTAATCAGCAAAATAAAATTAGTTGTTATCTTATTTTATTTGGTTTTTTATCGTGTGCTTCAGCTAACTCTCCCTGAAACGAATCTCTACCGTGACATCGAGCGATCCTATGATGTACAGTAGATAATTCTTTGATCAGTCCACTACATTATATACAGGAGTCTATGATGTGAATAACATTATTGCAGCATTTAATTATTTCCAAGGCGCGTCGAAAGAGTGATTTATATTTATGTTGCATTTTGTTTTACATGAAATCATACTGTTTTCATGTGAAGTAATTCATGTATGTTATTCAAGCTCTTTCCTTAATTAAGTTCATGATTTATCATAAAAATTCATATGTTTAATATGCAGTATTACTACAATTAGTTCGAATATTAAGTCAATTGAATAAAAAATCAAAACATCACTGGACTAATAGATAATTTGACAACATGTTTGGAAAATAATGGCATTGCATGCATGCAGTTTCGCTTCCTTTAAATGTTCTAAAAACAATCGAACATGACTGACTATACAGAAAGAACTTCTGAAAGTGATGAGATGAAGGAGCACCTCATGTTGTAATTTTAAAAAAGGTAAATAAACGCGTTCAATTTTAAAACGTCTTGATTTTTTTCTATCCTCAAATGATTAAATGTTCTAAATTAAATATCAAAATGCCATAATTCACGAGTTTTCACGAAACTATGATGGACTATTCTCAGTTAAATTCACAAAATCGCTCATTGTCTCTGTTTTAATCACAGCTAACTGGAGAACAGTCTCTACCATAAAGATAAGGACAAGGCATTGAAGAGCGACAGAGGGAATAGAAACAGGATATGTTATTTAATAATTACTGATTTAATGGAAAGTAATCAGTAGCTTTCCTCAGGAATAACTTCATTCTGACATGAAACTTACTTGAAATTAATCCTTCCACCAATCCTTATCATACATGACGAAAACAATGCTAATGCGTGTAAGAAGACATCATATACGTGTCAGTTTACATCTGATACCAAGTATTAGTAGGAATATTTTCAACTGTAGGACTTCATTTTGATGAAACTCATAAAAAGTGAATTTTCTTCCTTTGAAAATTCAAGTTCGTTCATTTGTTTTACAAGTTGGCAAATATTTTGTGGCAAAAATTTCTTCTCAAATTGAGTACGTTTGGAATTTTCTCTTTAACGAATATTTGAATTCTTTGCTCATGTGTTCAAAAGACACATGTCAGGAATTAAAACAAAAACAGCCATCGGCATTCAACATCAAAGCATGTGTCTTCGATTCCTGCTTCGCAAGTTATAAAATCTTTGACTGATGAATTTTGCTGTCACAGATTAAAATTCAGGAAATATGTGCAAAGCGGGTTGTTTCCGTGCGAAACCTTCACATGCTTTAAAACAATTATCTGATATATCACGAAAAACGAAACGTGTTCTGATGCAACTGACACGAAATAAATGACTTTGATGTGTCAACACAAGGCTTGTCAATTGAAAATACTGCACAAAGAAAACAAATATTAATGAAAAGTAAATGATGGATACATGATTTTTGTCGAGTGATCAGATGAATAGTAGGGATAAGGTCGCTCTATGGGACAGTGGCTTTCCCATTGCCCATACTATTGCCCGCCACATTTGTTTTGCAATTCTCAAGTATTTCCCATTATGAGGTGTTTGTCACAGTTTTGTGTCATTAACTTGTAAGTATTCTATACATGGTTAAAAACACACCTTCCTTGAAATAACATGCATGCATATTATACCCTTCGTCGCTTGTCCTACACGGACGGTCAACGACGGATGCATTTCTCTTGTGTGATCGGAGTTGGTGCTATCATCTTCTCTCGCCGTTTTACGTGCTCACTTAAGTAGTAAGTAAAACTCCACTTCTGGACCGCGCAAGATGGCCGCCGTCGCTGACGTCTCCCCCCCACTCTGGAACGGCGGAGTGTCGTGGTCGGCCGCCGTGGTGCTTTGAGTCTGACGTCCCCCCCCTCTGGAACGACAGAGTGTCGTGGTGTGCCGGCCACGTGCGTCCGTCAGGTTCGCTGACGTCCCCCCCCCTCTGGCCGACCGTCGTATAGCGCGCGGTGATGTGGTGTTTAGGTTGGTGTGGTGTGCCGGCCAGGTTGGCGTGGTGTGCCGGCCAGGTTGGGAGGGTGGTCTGTCGTAGCTCACCTGAAAAAATCCTAAGTGTCAGAGTGGCTTTGTATGGGTAAAATTTTGGAAATTTTCCAAAGTGTGGAATTTTGACCTGGGACCGTCACCAAAACATTTTTCATCAAATTTCACTGACCCCCCCCCCGACAGCAATCTTCTAACTTTGGTTCTAGTGAACGGATTTTGTCTTACAGCTACTCGTTTGAAAGAGGAGAAAAAACTGCTCGACGCCATTTTTGCCGCGAGTCAATCGGACCAGCCGTTCAAAAGTTAGAGCTGTTACAAGATTTTAGGTCGGAGCTCGCTCACCTGAAAAAATCCTAAGTGTCAGAGTGGCTTTGTATGGGTAAAATTTTGAAAATTTTTCAAAGTGTGGAATTTCGACCTGGGACCGTCACCAAAACATTTTTCATCAAATTTCACTGACCTCCCCCCCTCTGGACAGCTAGCTTCGATCTTGGCTTCTAGTGGACGGATTTTGTCGTGCAATAGCTCGTTTGAAAGCTAAGAGTGAGACAAATTCAGTGAAAGAAACGGCTTGTTCATATCTGTGTTCGTTCAAAAGTTAGAGCGGTTACAAGATTTTAGGTCGGAGCTCGCTCACCTGAAAAAATCCTAAGTGTCAGAGTGGTTTTGTATGGGTAAAATTTTGAAAATTTTCCAAAGTGTGGAATTTCGACCTGGGACCGTCACCAAAACATTTTTCATCAAATTTCACTGACCCCCCCCCCCGACAGCAATCTTCTAACTTTGGTTCTAGTGAACGGATTTTGTCTTACAGCTACTCGTTTGAAAGAGGAGAAAAAACTGCTCGACGCCATTTTTGCCGCGAGTCAATCGGACCAGCCGTTCAAAAGTTAGAGCTGTTACAAGATTTTAGGTCGGAGCTCGCTCACCTGAAAAAATCCTAAGTGTCAGAGTGGCTTTGTATGGGTAAAATTTTGAAAATTTTCCAAAGTGTGGAATTTCGACCTGGGACCTTCACCAAAACATTTTTCATCAAATTTCTCTGAACGAGGGGGGTCAGTGAAATTTGATGAAAAATGTTTTGGTAAAGGTCCCAGGTCGAAATTCGGAAGTTTTAAATTTTTCAAAATTTTCACCACACTGGAGCTCTCACACTTAGGAATTTTTTCACTTGTGGCATGTTACATGGACATGTGCTGACGGACCAACTTCCCGTGGTCATATGAGAATGGTTCAGGTGTCATATGATAGAGAATGATGAGACAAATCGTTTGCAACAAACCGCATGTCGGTACGATGAATACTTTCGGAGATAGAGCCATTTTAAGTTTTCTTCCGAGCATATATAAACCCCCGACAACGTAAGTCTGATCACTTCATCGAAAGACGAGGTAAGCGACGGTCGTCGCTCTGAGCTCCCGATATCGGGTGTTTCAAAGGACTCTATCTTTTGAAGTAGGCAAGCTATCTTCTTACTTCAAAGTTTGTATGATAGAGTTTGATAGTGTCTTTACTAATGATAAAATTTTTTAAAAGTAGTATGAGTAGTAAAATGCGGAATTTTTTAAAAATTCTTAATTTTCAGTTTTTTCAAAGTTTCAACATGTAGTCTAAGGTTTTTAAGTATGCTGAGTTCAAATCTGCTATCAGATTTGAAATTTAACTAAGTCTAAGGCAGCTTTGAGGGGTTAGATCCCAGCTACTGATCACTACCTTTGACTCGGCGTTCCTGTTACCACTTCGGGGCAGTGACAATGATGTCTTCAGCTGTAAAGAGAGGGTATCGGGGAAGATCTCTCACTTCCCCAGTGATCAGTACAAGGCCTTCGGGCTGTCGACGGGATCGAGTGCCACTCACTACACTCAAATCTATCATTGCTGACTAAGTGTAATACTTTAGGAATATGACTGTACTACATGATTCCAAACTTATACAAATTTCATTATCTTACAGTTAACGATAAAATCAGGCATGGCAAATGACAAGAATAGAAAATATCATATCAAGATGTGCACATGTGGGCGAATTAATCGCAGTGCGGACGTCAAGGCTCATGTCAAGAAGGCGGGCCCCGACCACATGATTATCCTGAGTAGGGTTGCGTGTGTGAAGTGTAGAGTGCTGAAGGGTGATGAGGATGAGGCGCGTTTCTACAGAGTGCATGCTGACTGTAGTGGAGGTTTGGTGAGTGACTTGAGATTCACGCAGTTGATTGTGGAAGAGAGGGAGCGAATGTTGGCGATAGAGCGAGAGGGTAAGGTTGAGAACGTTGTTGAGAATATTGTTGAGAATGTTGTTGAGAATGGTGAGTTGGCGAGAGCGGTTGCGTCGTTGGAGGCTGAGATTGGGCGAAAGAGAGTGCTTGAGAGTGATGATGAGGATGATGTGGATTTAGATAGGGAGCGTGTGAGGAAGCGTGTGAGGAAGTTGAGGTCTTCGTCGTCGGAGGTGTCAAACATTGTCATCACCGACCCCCCGAAGAGCTCATCTTCCCCAAAAGTGAAGAGTGGTGGGATACGTAAGCAGTCGCGAGGTGGTTGAAGGATGAAGAGAAGAGGCATGTGTCGCAGCAGATGGCGCATGATTTGTTGATAAATAAGTATGAGAGTTTGAAGAAGGTGAAGGATGAAGTTGTGAAGGAGTTGGATGAGTTGAAAAAGAAGGAACTGAAGTCGAAGGAGGTAGCGGATGAGAATATTAGAATGAGGCATAGTGTGACTGATTTGAAGAATAAGACGCGAGAGTTGGAAGAGAAGAATGATGAGTGTGAGAAGAGGGCGAGTGCTGCGGAGAGAAGAATGGGAGATGCAGAAGCGAAGTTTGAGGAGATGATGAAGGAGATGAGTGTGTTGAGAGCGAGGAATGTTGAGTTGGAGAGGACTGTGGCTCGGCGGGGGTGATGAGAGGCAGGCGTATGAGAAGTTGGAGCGCATGAGGGATGAGTGGAATCGTGTGAATGAGGATCGTTTGTTTGAATTTCACATCCCTATTCGGGATAATCATTTGGACGGCGAAGTACTTGTAAATCAAAGCCTCGACGAATCTATAATATGTTATAACGGCCATCCGACCAAGAAATGTCTGCATGCCAGCCTAAGAATGCGCGGCCATCTGTATAAATTCTCGATTCGGAAGCGCGCGAGACTGCCAAAGGATGGCTAACTTGGTAAGTGAAAAGTAAATAAGATAGTATATCCTATTCTAATACATATCATTTTCATTGCAGATCTTTGCCCGCCTTCACCACCCCACCAATTCACTCCCGAGAACGAACCATCGGCTCTCTTAAGGGCCACCTAGGGGCAAGACATGATAGAACCTCCACGCGGTTTGCCCTGGGCAGTCTTCGGACTGGCGAATACTATCATTAAGTTGAATCTGCTATCAGTCAACTTGAACGTTATGCAGTCGATTGCTATCCCTGAAGCATTCTGATTCGCTGTTGAGCAATTCATTGTTGAAAACCCTATATAAGCCAGAAGATTGTAGCGCTTCTCATTCAATTTCAAGTCACGATGGAAGCGACATCTGCCAACAGCATTCCCGTCTTCATCGATGAAGACAACGCCATTCCCGAGTTGGTCATCCTCGACGAGTGGGATGAAGAGGATGAGAAGAAGGGGAAGATCAAGAGGATCGTTTGGACGGATGGGGTGTGGACTCCAAATACCACTCGCATCAGAAAGGTGCGAGATGCACCAGCACGACCTCGGCGGTATAGGGTCTATGACAACCTAACCGTCATACCCATTGACTATTCCAGCCAATAGTCAACTTAAATTCACACCCCGAGAACGAACCGTCGGCTCTCTTAAGGGCCACCATGGGGCAAGACATGATAGAACCTCCACGCGGTTTGCCCTGGGCAGTCTTCGGACTGGCGAATACTATCATTAAGTTGAATCTGCTATC
The DNA here is from genome assembly GCA_907163375.1 of Prostheceraeus crozeri. NCBI lineage: Eukaryota > Metazoa > Platyhelminthes > Polycladida > Euryleptidae > Prostheceraeus > Prostheceraeus crozeri. Next base: position 53,218 of record CAJQUW010016702.1, read on the forward strand.
AGTCAACTTGAACGTTGCAAATGAAGTTCGGTGTAATGCTTCCTTTCGACGGGCGTTCCTGTAAAGGGCGGCGGTGAAACCCGTAGCTATGTATACCGCAAGGGACATTCGGCAATGGTCAATCTTGTTTAACCTCTCTGCGTCATGTTTGAAAGTGATTGCCTCTGTCTCAACGTAGTATGCATTCGCGTCAGGGCGACATTTAGCCAACTGTCGAAGGTTGCCTAAAACTTTCCATTGCATACGTTATGAAAATCATGAGTTCTACCTGTCTCTATCAATGAGACGAATTGATGAATGGAATGAAATGGGAGGACACTCACGCGCCACACGCAACATAACACACTTCTCTCTTCCGTAGTCTAACAAGCTCTTTACACATGGATCGCAGTCGATTGCTATCCCTGTATCAGAAGTGTAAGCTATCTTAATTTTATTTGATACTATTTCATCTATTATCATCGACCATATGAAATGTTTTAAGATTTACAAGTTAGACTAAGCGTGCTACTATTTCCAAATGAAAAAGTATACATGGTTAAATCATCCACTTAAGCCCATCCGTAGTCTAACAAGCTCTTTACACATGGATCGCAGTCGATTCCTATCCCTGTATCAGAAGTGTAAGCTATCTTAATTTATTTGACACTATTTCATCTATCATCATCGACCATATGAAATGTTTTAAGATTTACAAGTTAGACTAAGCGTGCTACTATTTCCAAATGAAAAAGTATACATGGTTAAATCATCCACTTAAGCCCCGTTCAAGTAAGTCAGTATGAAAGCAAAGATAATACGAAATAAAAATTTATTATGGCATGTATTTCAAAAGGTCTTCATCGTCAATATCGTCCCAGAGTCTGGCTTCACATAGATAACAAAAACAGTTCAGTTGCTTTAATCGTTCTTCCACTGCGAGCCTCACTTTGTCAATATACTCCCACTCCGCCATAGTTCGTGGCTGGGAGTTAGGGGTGTACCACTCCCATAATTGGTGGAGGAATTTCGTGCTGGTGATCTCCATCACATCGTCCGTATCGTACTGGAGATACTTCCACCTCACACCTGCTAAGTCGGGACACTCCTTCTCACATACACTCTCTTCACTGTCCGCTGGTAATGACAACTTTCTGATATTGTCCAGTCGGTACACCTTCTCTACCTTCCCCTTCGTTGGAGCGTTTGGTGCAACGAGCGCCTTTGGTGTTGAGGATGGAGAAGAGAATTTTGTGTTTGGTGTTGTCGGAGGGCTTGTCATGTTGACTGTGAATAATAACTTTGAAATGTTTTCTAATTCTTAAGTATCAACAAGCAACCAATCAGAATGAACAGCCAATGAATGATGAATACGAAAGTATATATGTAAAGTGACATTCGTGTCATTTCACTCTGTCTTTGTGACATATAAGTGAAGTGTTCTCTGGCGTACAAGTGAACTGCTCTCTCGTGAAGTCTCTATCTTGTTGAAGTATCAACCTTAAACTTGATTTCGTTGAAATGGTAAGTTGAAAATTTCTTCACTCATCTCCCTCAAACGTGTGGCTAATAGCATCATCCTCAATTTCAGGCATCAACTTCATCACCAACGCCCTCCCTTCTCGAGGAAAGTTTAGAGTTGTTGAGTCAAAGTAGGTTGTAACAATACACTGAGACTTAAACAGAGATGATAGAATGATTTCTCTTTCAGGTGATGTGAGTTCCAGCTCAGGACTCTCGCGACAAGGCAACGAGTGGGAATGTGCCGACTGCGGACATATGTTTACAAGGAAGCACAGTCTCCTTCGACACATCAAACAGCGTGTGTGTCAACGCAAAGCAGCGTCAATCTCCGGAGGTGAAGTTGATTCTGACGATGACATCTCCTTTCCTTGCGATTTGTGCCCTCTTTCTTTTGATAGTCACTTTCAGCGATCTTCGCACAGACTTCAACACACGCATGCAAATGATCACTACACCAACGGTACCTCTACCATCTCCCTCATTAATGTTTCACATAATAATTTAGTACGCGACTACTGCATGGAGTCCAATACTCAAATAGTAGATTTTCCGAAGTGGCTCCTTCAAAATTCTAACATTATCGAAGCGCTCTTCAACAATTTAGACAATTTTAGAATGAAGGCGCTCATCTACCTTAAACTAAAATATATTAAAATAGATTTTCAAACGGGTCAAGTGACGGAGAGAATACAGTTTCATGTTCCTTCCTCTTCCGCAACCGAAGTTGTAGACTACGAGTCTTGGCTAAATTTTCACATTCAATGTTTAAAATCAAATGTAGATAAATTCAATCAGCGCGACAGCGCTCTCATTTTTGATGGTATGGACTCAGCCATGTTCAAAATTTACCTATTAGAAAGTCATGCAGCTCGAGGCACATTTAAACTACCAAAAACGTTGTATAATAAGAAAGCTGTCATCAATGTCGATTGTAAATCACAGTGTTTCAAATATGCAATCCTATCCATCCTTCACTATAATGATATCAACGCGCATCGAGATCGCACCTATAGCTATAGACAGTGGGAGGATGAACTAGACTTTGAAGGTTGTGATAGTGACAACATGAAAATCAAAGATGTAGAAACGTTCGAAAAACATAATAAGATTAAAATTGTCGTTCACGTGTGGGAGAAGGGGTTGAAGGGTGCCCGCTATAATTCACGTTCAACTTGTTATGAACGTGTAGTCAACCTCTTATTAGTAAAACAAGATGATAGCGAGGAATGGCACTACTGTGGTATTCCCAAAATCTCTCGCTTGTACACTCACTTGGGGCACTCTAAAAGAGGTGAACATTTTGTATGCGACCGCTGCATCCGCTCCTTTTGGAGTAAAGATAAATTTGAAACTCACTATGAATGGTGCAAGCGAGGTAAATTACAAATGGAACGCATGCCCAAAGATAAAATATTTTCACATAGGGATAATGGTGACGAATTAATTCCCCTGCGTGTCATTTACGCAGACATAGAATGCTACATTGATGATATCATCCACAAGCCAGCAGCCATTTCCTGCTATGAAGTATGGCATGATCACTTTAGGAATAGACAAAACAAAATGCATACTTGGCAAGGTGAAGATTGTATTTCAAAATTTCTAGAATTTCTCGATAAAGCTGCTAAATTTCAACAATCACATGATTCACAATTGCAGCGTAAGTCACTACATATGTCAGATGAAGACAAACAGAAATTTGAAAGTTGCACATCGTGCCCTAAATGTCATAAAACGTTTGATGACGATAAAATTAAGAAAGTGCGTGATCATGATCACATCACTGGTAAATTTAGAAACGCACTCTGCTCCAAATGTAACTTTTCACTTAGGTTGAGACGTCGTGTACTACCCGTCATTTTTCATAACTTTAAGGGCTATGACAGTCATATGCTCATAAAAGGAGGGTTGAGCCAGATGAAATCGTGGCAGTTTAATGTTATAGCACAAACGAGAGAAAAATTCATGGCAATGACAGCAAAAGTACCAGTAGATAAAACTAAAGAAAATAAGACAGTCTTCTTCGAAATAAAATTTTTAGATTCATTTCAATTCATGTCAGCGTCACTAGCTTCTCTCGTTCGAAATCTCAAGTTTCTTCCCCATAGTCAAACTTTGAAGAAACACTATCCAAACTTAACGGATGACATGATCACTCGCAAAGGAGTCTTTCCCTATGCGTATTTTAGCTCAATGTCTAAACTAAATGAAACAACCCTTCCTTCCATTGACAAATTCAAAAACGATTTGACGGGTGAAGATTGTCCAGTAGAGGACTATGAACATGCTCAAGAGGCATGGTTAAAATTTGATTGTAAAACGTTTGGCGATTATATGATCGCTTACTTAGAATTAGATGTCATTTTGCTGGCTGATGTCTTTCAGGAATTTCGACGAGTGGCATTAGAAGAAGACAAATTAGATCCTGTCCACTTTGTTAGTCTACCAGCCATGTCCTTTAAATCAGCCTGTAAAATGACTGGTGAGACCATTCATCTCTTACAAGACCCCGAGATGTATAATATATTTGAGCGCGGAATACGCGGTGGTCTCACATTTGTAAATAAACATCATATAAAATCTGAAACAGTAGGTGATGATCATATCCACCTAAAGTACTATGACCAAAATAATTTATATGGCAGTTCACTGTCTAAACCACTACCTCATTCCGAGTTTAGTTGGTTAAATCAAGATGAGCTTGAGTATTACTCCAACCCTTCAAACATACTGAAGATTCCAGATGAAGGTGATTGGGGATATTATTTTGAAGTGGATTTGATTTATCCAAATAGCATTAAAAATAAAACTGCTGATTTCCCACTCGCACCTGAATCTGGTGAAGTGACTGAAGATATGGTTTCACCATTCATGTCACAATTTCATAATAACTTAATAGAGTGTGGACAGCCAAGGTACAAACCATGCCGCAAACTTTTACTCACCCAATATGATAAGAAAAATTATCTCGTACACTTCTGCATATTAAAATTCTATTTAGAAATGGGCATGCTTCTAAAGTCAGTTCACCGCATTATCAAATTTAGACAGAAAGCCTTCCTCAAACCCTACATAGATAGTAACAGTCAAAAACGTGCACTCGCCCAAAATAATTTTGAAAAGGATTTTTATAAATATAAGAATAACAGTCTTTTCGGAAAGACCATGGAGGATGTTAGAAAACGTATGAACTACAAACTAGTCGTTGATGAACAAAAATATCACAAATTGACCTCATCACCTCTTTTCATTGATAGAGACATCATCGATGAGGATCTTGTAGGTGTTAAAATGATAAAATCAGAAGTTGAGTTGTGCAAACCCATCTATATTGGGCAAGCCGTTTTAGATTATTCCAAGCTTGAAATGTATCAACTCTTCTACAAAATACTAAAACCATGCCCTCTCGTAAAAGAGGTTCGCTTACTGGGTGGTGATACAGATAGTTTCTTTTTAGGAATTACCACTCAAAAAGATTTAAATTTTAATGAAGTAGGCAAGTCATTAGAAAAATATTTCGATACATCTAACTACAATCCCACTCATCCACTCTATTCCATACAGAATAAAGCCAAACTTGGTTGTTTTAAGGATGAAACAGCAGGAAAGGAAATAGATGAAATGATTCTCCTCCGTCCTAAAATGTATTCCATGAAATTAAAAGAATGTGCAGATGGTATTAAGCGTGCTAAAGGTATATCAAAATCCATTGTTCATAAAATAAAACATCGGTCCTATAAGAAGGCCTATAAAAATAAAACTATAACGTTTGTCAATATGACAATCTTAAAATCTGAAATTCATACTGTGAAAACGTACACGTTCAAGAAACGGGCGCTTTCAGCATGGGAGGATAAGAGGTGTTGGGTAGGTCATAACACATCTCTTCCACATGGACATCCTGACACAAACATACCTCCACCCAAAAGAATAAAACTCACGCTACCACATTCAGGAAATGTATTGACATAATCATCTTTAACTCAGTATTTTGATGTTGCTTTTGTAGATAAACATTGCTGTTTTATGTATCGCATGAGATCGTTTCTTCCTTGTGAATATATGCCTACAGTCAGCCCATTCCCCCTATATCTGTGAAAAGACTTTTTCATATACATATTTTTATTTCAATAAACATATCACAATGACTTCACTTTGTTTTCCGAAACACTAAAGTTACGAGGGATTTAGTATCTTTCACATGGATGCACTCTTGTAAACCATTGGTAATTTTGATAGTAATAGAGGGTATAGTTTGTTTGACGACGGGATGATAGAAAATAGATTCAAACATCTTCTCGACTATTCCATATGAAGCGTCTTTATCATGAATGAAATCACGTAAAATGTATTCTTTTTTCTCACCAACAGAAATAGGTAGAATCAAATCACTTTGAATGTAAAGGTGCTGTTCATGTTTATCAAGTGTCATTGGTGTTTCTATACCAATCGTATGCGCAGCAGCAAACACAGTTTGTAGCATTGAAAAACCAGAGTTTTTTCAAATTTTTACTCAATTGACATTGAATGTCATCACCCAGTTTCAGAACAACGCGTTGATTTTCAATTGAAAACGAAATGTGGTGTGTCTTTACATCATATTTACTTTTCATCACATGCTTCAACTTCTGTTGTATATAAGGATTTACTACACGAATGAAGCTTTCAACTGTATGATATAGACGCGGCATTATATTGATAGCAACTTTAGATTCTTCATAAGACTGGTAAATTTTCTTGATGCGATCACCATAGATGTCCACCCACCATTCATCATTAACTGAATCAGCTTTAGTGTGATATTCATGAGAAGCATACACCACACTGCTTCCAATAATAGGTGTATAATGTCTTATAAAATGACGCAAGGTTGGAGAGAAATAAACTGCAAGTTTGTCATTATATTTCTGAATAACCAACTTATTTTTGTCCGCCATAATTTTCTCTCCATACTTCTTACCCACAGTCTCATTCCATCGTTTTACTAACTCAATAAGTGATAAAGGTTGAACACCACGCTTTTTCAAAATGATGCGTTCTTCGCATTCTACAACATCTTCATCAAATATTTTAAATCTATAATGAAATTTGTTGATTCGATTTGAATAAACTTTTTTAACATTTGCAGTAGCAATTGACGTTAGATGTAGTCCATGACCAAAACCAAGATGTGGATAGAATTCATTATCCAACCTCAGCGTAAGACCTTTAGTAAAAGAATGAAAGCGGAGGAACTGTCTCCCACTCCAATGATAGATAGTAAACTCATAAGCTTTCTGATTTTTATTCTTCATGATGGAAGTATTACCACTATTGAATGCCTTAATAATTTTCTCATTCCCAAATGGTTCATAAGAATCTGATTTTATCTGAATCCATTCATAGTTCCACTTTCCATCTGATGTTAAATTGTATGGGAACTGGAATGCATTATTCATCGTTATTCCATCATGGGTGCGAGGAGTCAATATCATTTCTTCCAAATCATTCACATTCTAAATATTGCTATCATAGCAAATACTAGAAACGCCAACCTCCCATTCACCTTCTAAATGCAGTGGGCGATTTAATTCTACTCGATAGTCTGATGGTTTATTTTTGGGAAATTTATTCATAGAAGCATTACTGGGTAAGTAGATTAGAAACGAGTCCTTATTTTCACTTTCCATATTATTCACATTGGAAAAATATATTAGCATACTTTTGCATTAACTCTTCATTCGGAAATGGAGTGTGATACTTGTCACAGCATCTTTATGAAAAGGAATCAACGCACCAGCATCGTCATAAATGGTAATATCAATTTGTGGGATGTAGTTTGATTTCAGCTTTGTATAATGCACTTTCTTGAAAGTATGCTCAGATAAAATACTGCAGCTTTTTGGCTGGTATGGTATCATTGCTAGCAATGGAGCTTCAACATCTCCCACCCGTACATCTTCACCAATATTGGAATAGATCTGAAAATAGTTAATACGACGCGATAGCGACATGTCTGCGCTAGCTTTGGTTACAGTACCACTTTTAAAGATATTTTGATCAAAACCCAAAATGTCCATTAGAGTTTTATCCATAATTAGTTCAATACCTTTTCCACTTATAGTGAGAGACAAAACACCTTCTTTTTCAGAAAATGAAATATGTTGCTCATTAATCACTTCATTTAAATAATCTACAACCAATTTAACTGAAGTAATGATGCGAGGCATCAACACTCTTGTTTCATGTAAGATACCACCTAAAGGCTCTACACACTTTCTGTATAAAGATACGACCCATTCTGTATCAAATTGATTGGACCTTTCACATGGTAAATGTTGCATATTAAATTTTCCATGAACAGCTGCAGAATGATGTCGTAAGAACTGATGAAAATCTTTTGAACAAACTAATACTAGATCATCATCATTTAATTTACTTATTGCAATATGATTAGATGATTTGATATAAGTCAATGTTGCCACTTGTTTACCATCAACTCGAAGGAGATAATTAAATTTCTTCAATAATGTTTCAGGAGTCATGTTTGTCTTTCTTGGCTTAATCACAATCTTCTTCACCAACGTCTTCTCATTTCTTGGAATAAGATCTACATAATAAGCTTCCTCTCGATATATTAACTGTTTATAACCACTTATGTGGTAATTAACGTTAAAATTATCATAGCTTGTTAAGGCGCTAGCGAGGTAACCTAAATCATTTCTTAAACTTGGACTTAAACCAACAATCCAATCTTTCTCAACTACATGATGTACATAAGTATAATCATCATTGTGCGGAGTAAATTGGACAATATGTTTACACGCTTTACTCAGGAAATCATATATAAACTTTTTACATAATAAGAGATCTTTCTTTGGCCACTGTGGAATGTATACTCGGCAGCCCTTTTCACATTGGTAAGCAGCTGTACGTCTCATATTAATAGTCATCACCTCATGATCAAAAGTATAGACACAGTTGCTATAAACAAGTTGAGTGACACCCACTTCCCAATTTCCATTTAGCTGTTGTGTATGATCAATGGGAGTAGAAAAGAGTGTGTCTCGATTACTAGCAAATCTCTTTGTAGCCACATTGCTAAGCAAAATATGATAAAACGAAATTTTTATATTGCTGATCTGCGACTTTGCATAACATCATGAAGACTTGGATTTTGGACTCTCTACAATATATCAGAGTTGATCGTGATGGAAACGTACATTTCAAAAATTCTCATGGTCATACATCAAGAGGTATTACATTAACATGGTGACAATTTGTCAACCTCAATGATATCATGAGGGATTTGGAATATTTTGAAACATTAAGATTCATCTCCTTGGGTGATCAAGTTTGGCTTCAACATTACAGAAATGAAATTCAAATCTACCATTCTCATTCCGCAAACTGTTTCTCATTTCGCAAATACAATTGGGAGAAGTATAGAAGATACATACATCGCTCCATCATGACATTTATTCGTCGTGAGTTCATCGCCCTACTATGCAAATCTTAATCAGACATGACTACCACGCACCATGAGTTGGAAATTAGATTCCCTACAACGTATTGAAACGGATCATGATCGAAACGTCTATTTCAAAGATTCAACTGGAAATGTGAGAAGAGAGTTTGCTTTATCTTATCGTCATTTTCAATCTCTACATCATATCATGAAGGATTTGAAATACTTCTATATGAAAAGACATTCACGTATTGGAAATCGCATCTGGCTGCGCGTCAACAATCGGCGAATTCAACTCTATCATTCCCAACTTCATACTAACTTCACATTTCATCAAGGTAGTTGGGAAAAGTATAAAAGGAAGGTACATCGCTCAATTTACTCATTCTTTCATCATGAAGCGCCATCGCTACACCATCGTCAACATTCTCCGTCGCTTCAGACTCTACACCAAAATCGATCTCACAACATTACACCAATACCTTCCAAACAGCAAGTATTACCCGGGCCGTCCTCAAATGTTAGTGGTGAAGATGAACAATTCACGGAATCTTCAACTCTTCCCAAATGGGACTGTACAGATTCTCGGCGCCCTTTCTCATTCATCGGCGCAGTCAATGCGCTTAGAGCTACAGAGACTACTACGTCGGATATGGAAGAGGGAGAGGTGTGTGACGTCGAATCTGACTGTGGACAATATGGTGATCTCTACTCAATTGAGTGAAAGTGTATCATTTTTGAAGATTCGTACCAGCAGTTACAATTTGTGTTATGAACCCGAACTTTTTCCTGCAGCTCTCATTAGTTGTTGGTTTCCTGTGAATGTGGCAATCTTTCATAATAGTAAAGTGATCATTACTGGACTAAAATCTCATGTACAAGCAAATGTGATCCTAGACTATCTCATCGAGTATGTACGTACTCAGCGGATTGTAAAATAAAAAACAATTTTCCAACATGATGTTTTTATTTCAAATCATGATAGAACTTACAAATCATTTTTTCATTAGAGGATGGATTACATGAAAAGTTTTGAATAACAGATACAAATCGAGATACATGTAAACGTTTTAAGATGAAGTACAGTACAAAAGCACCACACGTTGATGAAAGTGGATGTTGTAGTATGCGTTCATTTCGCTGATATTGACGCGTATGTTTTCTCAACCACTGTGGTGTTGGTATATTTGGAGGTTGAGCAAGAGAGTCAAATAGTTCACCACGTCGGTCTTCTCCAATAAAGATCGCTTTCCAATGCTCACCGCCTAAATTCTGCGAATGAGTGTTTAGCACAATAAAGATGGGATAGTGATTTACTGCAGGTGGTAAGGTATCGAGTGAATAGACATTATCGAAAGCTTTCAACGTCGCTTCGTCTGCATTACGCTGCACTTTAGTCTTAATATCGTCAGCAGTCAACCAACTCATTAACGATTATACTGAAGAATCACGTCACGATACTTTGTAATTTCAATATTTGAATCGAAGACTGCATAAATTAATACATTGATCGTCTCAGGTAGTGTTCTTTTGAACGTCAAATCCAAACGAATATTATGAGGCACGTTCGCTTGACGATAGGGGGCACTAATATCGCTGTCAGCAGTCAAATCAAATGCATAAATAGTATATCCACTCTTAAACTCTTTCATAGTGAGTCCGTTGGTGTCATCCGTATTGTAAAAGCCAAAGACATCCATAAAATCAACATAACTGCGCATAAATTGATCCGCAGCAAAATCTGGTTTGTAGGGTGGACCAGGATGACTCACACCATATACACGTAAAGCAATTTCACTTAACTGATTGTGTTTAAAATTGAAAGGATTCTTCTTTATATTACCATTAAATGCATCATTTTCAACCATTGCCACCATGAGGAGCTTCGGTGCTTCCGATGGAAAGAGGCCATCTTTCATGAAACTCTTGATCTTTAGGAATTGTAAAGGTGAGAAGCTTTGTATGCTGAACGGGGTAAATGGCATTTTGACGGTTAAGACCTTCAGCATGCCCTCTAATGACACTTGGATTCGGTACTACTCGACGAATGTAAAGTGCAATATCTTCCGCATGAATTCTAAAATTGTCAACTTTAGCAAATGCATTCAGCGCAAATTCAGGCTTATTCAATGTCAGCTTGAGTCGCATGCTGGTATTACAGAGTAAAAACTTTGACTGTCTAAAGAAGTCTAAATTCAGCGGACCATATAGCTGACATGCTCTACTATCTTTAATTATAGCAGATCGCTTTACAAAGCCACTGTTTGTTTCAACATCAAATTTTCCTGCTTCATCTCTGTACCATCCCATGGCTTCCATATGACTTTTTTGTGCTGCTGGATGAAACTGTGATACATGATTGAAATATGATTTATAGGGATAATCGCTTTGACCACCTTCCACCTGCTGCTCTCCAATCGTTAGAGAAACATCGCGAAGTAATGTAGTCAATGGTAAATTGTTCAGTCCAACTTTATGTGCATCGTCAATAGCAGTTCCATCTGCTTGCTGAATTCTAAACCTCAAATCAACCATCGCATAACTCAAATCTATGTAGTCATCACTACCACCAGGAATAACAAATTCAATGGGGCCAGCATTCTCAGCTGTTCGAGGATGATAATCTACAATACTTGAACTAAGAATATCTGTCTGTATGGCTTGTTGATCAAACAAACAAAAACCGGAAGTTTTACACTCCATGATTAGAAGTTATGGCAGCGTCGTCGTTTAGCGCCTGATGAATGATTAGAGCCTCTGCGACGTTTGCGTGAATGCCTTTTGACTGAAGATCGCACCTTACCTGCTCCGCGATGTTTCTTCCTTCCTTTTTTCATTCGTTTAGGTGATTTCTTTCCTTGAGTAACACCAGCAAAGGTCTGCTTCAATGTTTTTAAACCGCGATCCTTCCCACGATTCAACAAACTGCTCTTAAAACTTCTACCTCTGGAAAGATCACTAGCAACATCACCAGCAAAGCCAACGGCATTACTTAAAACATTTCGTTTTAAAGATCTACCGACATTGGATATGAGAGGTGCTACAACAGATTTCAGTGCACCAAGTATGCTACCTCCACGTTGGCGGCGAGCGCCGATGTAAATTTGTCCTCCACCTCTTACATAGGAGGGTTGTGAATAAAATGAGGCAGTTGGATTCATAGCTCAAACCCTAAACATTGTTAGTTACAGCTTTGCATGAATCACTGTCGATCACTTAGATGAAAGATGTCGGCACGACGCATCCAAGAGTTCATACTTGAAGGATAACCAGTCCATTTAACAAGACACCATTCTTCACCTTGTCGTTTTTTACATCGAATGATTTTCTCTACCAAATATGTTTCACTTTCAGTGACTACCTCAATCTCATCGCGGTAAAAGCTACCCTCAATTTCTTCATTATCGTAATCTTTCACCTTGTAGGTGGTGGGAGAGTCTTTTTGATCAATCCTTGATACTGTAAATACCTCCTCTGTCCAATTCGGAAGGTACCCTTTAGCAAAAACACTTTTCACTTTTGAGATACGAACTTTATCACCAATTTTCACATCACTTTTCACATGAGTGCGTTTACGTTGGAATGATTCGCGCACTTTATCTACATTGTCAGCATTTACATCTACTGGTCTGAGTCCAATAGAACGATGGATAGAGTGATTGTAGGCATGGAGTGTATCTTGTAGAACCTTTGTCCAATTTTGTGTCAAGTTGGCAGTAAAATGTCGCCACAAGCGATTTTTTTAATGTGCGATTAAAACGTTCAACGAGTGCAGCTTTATAAGCACTCTTTACACTAAACAACTCAATGTCATGCCTCTCAAATAATCTTCTCACATGCTGATTTTCAAACTCTTTTCCTTGATCACTCTGAATTCTTTTTGGAATCCGACCTTCTTGAAAAATTGTTTGGAATGCTTTTGATACTCCTTTCCCTTCTTTAGTTTTTAAAGGTTGAGCCCACGCATAACGCGAGAAAATATCAATGACGGTTAAAATAAAGTTATTGCCCGAGTTATGTTTTGAAATGGAGGCAACATCACACAAATCTGCTTGCCACTGTTCATCGATCTCATGAACAATATAATGGCGGGTGCGGTACTTCTTTTTCGCTTGTTTGTGGAGTGTATAGGTAGCCTGACCCTTTAACCATCGTTTCACTTGTGATTGTGGAAGACCACTCGCTTTTGATAATTTCTTGATAGATGCAAATCCTGCCGGATGCTTTACATCATAATAGATTGACTTCAAACGTTCAGTCGATGACGACTGACTCTTTTTCCTCCTTCTCATCTTTTTGTTTTCTTGCCTTTCTACATTTACAACAACTGCAGCATTTAGCTTTAGCGGTTTTGCGATCGTGTTCACATTGCTTAGGGGTTTCATTGTCAGAGCTGGCGCAGCAAGTGCAAGTGACAACGACATTCACCTCTGGCGGCTCATTACATGGCAAGCAACACATCTGCTTCATATTAATAGTCTGAGAACATGTATTTCCTGGGAGGAGCTGTTTTACGTTTTCCTTTTACTAGTTTTAGTGGCGATGTAGATCTACGTCGAGTTCTTCCTCTTGTTTGCTTAGTGAGTGTGGGAGGGGATGTAGCAGGTGACGTCTTAAACCAATTTGTTGGCATTTTCATCGTCTGAAGCATTGGAGCAGTAGCCACTGTTGAATCAAGTTCTTTCAATGTCTCATTATTCAAAGCAAATTTTGGTACATTTTGCTTTTTCAATAGTTTAAGAAAGTATGACCAACCAGGTGGAACATAGCCCTGACGGCGCTTTCTACGTGTCGCATACTGAATCAAGTCTTCATAACGTAAAGCATCAATCACTTTATTTTCATCTGTAATGATTTCTCCTCTATCATTTACATTGAGATGGGGTTCAATACTGTTGAAAAGAGATATGGCATGTGCGCGAGATGCTAAAGGTGTAGCAGTCGATACAGAGTCACGCATCTTATTCTTCAAGTTTTTCAATTGCTCAACAGTTTCCGATTGTAATAATACAGCACGATGTGGATCTTTGATGTGAACATTTTGCTGATAATCTATTTCTTTCCTATACATTTGATTTGCAAGAGGTTGCTTTACTTGCTGCATGGCAGTCAATTGTACATATTCATCCTGAGGAATAACAATCATGCGAGAATAAGAACTCATAGTTTGTAGATAATCATGGGAGTTTTCAAAATATCACTTCGAAATCTAAATTCCTCCGGACACTCTTGCGTAAAGTCAATGAATAAGTAACCGTATGGTTTTTCAGTAGCTGCTTGAAAAATTTCAATTAGGGCTTTTGATCCTCTGGGTGCAACTTGTCGCGCTAAAATTTCAAATTGACTTTTATCTCGCGGTTTCTTGAAAATAGCATAATAGTGTGTATTCAGGTTTCGTGTACGAGCTTCTTTTCCATCAGGAAACAAATTTTGTGTGATATAGATGATAAAGCACCTTTTATGATGTGCTGCGCGAGTGAACATATCTGTAACATCTTTTGAATTCTTACTTTCTTTTAATAAATCATCCAATACAACAACATCATTAGACTGAAGTTTATCCACTGGAATAATTCCTTCATGTCGAATAAAGTTGCGACTTTGCAATTCCTGAAACAGCGACGGTTGATAAATACCATAACACCAAATCACTCGATTGATAGGTTCCTTAAACAACTCCCTTCTTTTATCCAATAAATTCAGCGTGAAAACAGTTTTACCTGCATGAGATGGACCTGATACAGTCAGAACTTTATCACAATGAAGTCTGAAATCCATTTTATTACTTTGAGACTCAACATTTGCATAATTAACGCTTAGAGCCAAAGATATTACCCAATAGGTTGCCCACGGCAGGAGCTATCATTGGAAGTATTGCTGAAAGGAAACCGCCCTTTTGTGTTAGAGTTTTCCTCTTTCTTTGAAGGGTGACTTTAGGATTGGAGATGAAACGCAATTTTGTGGCATATCGCTTAAGTAACTTTCGTTGTTTTGGTGCTAATTTCTTCGTCCTCAACTTTCTGACATGAGAAATAATTTCACGAATGAATTTATCGTTGGCATGTCGTATAGCATTGTATCGCTGATTTGCTTTCATTCGTCGGAGAGCTTGAATGGCTGAAGAAAACTTTGAAGACTTTTGACTTTTACGCTTCGCCATTTTCCGTATTAGTCTTTGCTAAAACCTATCTTTACCACATTTGCATAGGTACTAACTATTGCGACATAAGTGACACTCGAAATGAGCAATGTCACAGTGGTTACATTTGCAAAGTTGAATGCAATTACGTATGAAACAGCGTTGACAAAAAGCATGCTTACATCTCTTGAAGATGCGCTTTTCATTTCCATCCTTTCGCTTACATACATCACAACACATAGTTTCACCGTTACTGATGTCTATAGCAAATCTTTTTGAAGATATGAATTTGCTAGCCTTTTCTAAATAATAGACGCATGTACAGAAGGAATATACTTCGAGAGTGAGCAGGCATAGCTCGAAAACCAGTTGTGCTACAATCAAGTACCACTGCATTTTCAATTTTTCTTTATGGAAAGTTGAATGTGAATATCTGAAATCGCTTCAATCACTAGACTGCTACCATGATGGTTAAATGCGTTAAGACGTTCAGCAATTTTTATCATATGTCTTTTAAAAAATTCTTGGGGGTGATCTACCACTTCCATTGAATAAGAAGGAAAATGGAAAGAGCGACTTTCCACCTCTTCCTTTCCAAAATGACTAAACTTAATTTTCGCAACTAATCGCGCCATGACAATGCTATCAGAGAATGTATTCATTAACTCTAGAAATAGAGTGCTAGCATCATCGACCACTGCTTTGATGTCGGTCTCATCTTTATGAAAATTTATCACATAATCTTGAACAGCTCCTTTTAAACTTTGCCTATGAAAATGTAATGTTCCGCAGTCGTTTGAGAAAGACATGATCGCCCTTTATCTAACCCATCCATTGCATGAAAACAACAACTCTTCTCATAGTAACATTTATTGAATAATAGTAACAAGCATGCATTATAAATCAATGGTTTGAAAGAGATAAAATAGATACAGCTGGTAACTATCATACAGCGAGCAATGATAACCATACAGGACTTTGGCAGTGTTGAGGTAAGGAGGAAAGAAGCATTGGTTATGAACGTAGCTACTACAACGAACAGACAAAATAGGAACAGACAAATCCTTAAAACGTTTCGTGACTTCATGATAATGTTGATTCACTCTACTATCCCAAGGTGGGAGCAAAATATCATCAATGATTAGATTGTGAAATACTTTCCTCTCCTTACCAGGATTATTACAAAAGATGCGTATAACATTGAAAGCAGCTAACCATCGTTTAAAGTCAATAAGAAGAGCACTCTCACAAGAAAAGCCATAGTCTTGCAAATATTTCAGATTAAGTCCATGAATGTGTTTTCTCGCCCATTGATCAACATTGGGATTGCAGTTGGCATGTTGATGATAGACACTGACAATCTGATATGTCCAATTGTTCATAGCAATAGCACTGAGCTCCTGTACAGGTTCACCCTCACAATCCATAAAAATGATGATAGAAGCCTGAAACGGAAATTTACACATCTAAGGAAACGTTCTATAACATATTACAAAATGAAGAATTACATCGATGCTTTTCACGACAAAATACACAAATGATATGATGGCAACGAAGAAGTAAAATGTATCTAATAAGACCACGTCTACGACACTCAAAGCACATAAGCGAATTGTCATAGGGTAGAGTTAGGAAAGGGCTAGTAATTCTCCTTCTTTGATTTGCGTTTTGATGCAGCATTCTTCTCCGACTTGCGCTTCGTACCACTGCTGTTAAGGATTTGATCAATTATGTCGTCCACGTTGGGTGGTTTTGGAATATATAGGATGGATTCCATATGCATGGAGAGAGAGGCTATTTTATTATCCTTATGCCGACCATAATATAACCCATTCACTTTGAAAAGGATATCCCAAGTACCTTCTCGGAGCTCGTCGCATGTGATGGGTGTTGAATGATCTCCCTCCTTCTTATAGTAAGTGCACCAATGTGATACCGGTAGGCAAATTTGATTACCATCCCAAATCTTTCTATAGGGAGTATCCTTGTCATCTCTCGCCTTCCACTCTTGAGCAAGAGGAGTAGGAATGTCCATATTTAATGTCACGTACTCCTCAATAATATCAAGTTGGTGGCGAATGTACGGACTCACGGGGATCAGTATGTAGTCCCCATACTGATTGTGCATTATCTTGACATCCGTGGAAGGGAGCATTCCCGTTTGGAGTACTACGCCATGATCGTCATAACGCAAGACTTGTTTAAATTTACGCTGTAGCGGTGTAGGATTATGTACCTTGGTTGTTTCTTCCACTGGCCTAAGTTGTAGATGATCTGATCGTAGCGAACCTTGTAACGTTTGACCGCCATTTTGTCCTACTAGTGCAGCAGATGGAGTAGATGCCTGAAAATGGAAAAGATTGTATTAAGTTTACGTTCAAGGGAGGGGAGTAGCGACTTACCATTTTAGTTGGATAATAGAACAGGGAACTAGAGAGAGAGAGAAAATGTGCGTCCGTCACTCGTGCGATTCAACGATGGAATGATTCTCACTGTGGAAGGCTGGCTATTTATATAGAAATGCTTGATTCTCATTGGATGATGATCCTCATTGGACAATAACATCAAGCTGATTCCAAATCTGGCCTCCGTTTACCAATCCGAGCATTCATTCGCCCGCTGGAGCTGTTTCTTGGGAAATTCTAACTCTGTCGTTTTTCGTCAATCTCCCAAAATCTTAAATGGCGTCTCACATCTAAACGAAGACAGATATGAACAAGGCGTTTCTTTCACTGAATTTGTCTCACTCTTAGCTTTCAAACGAGGTATTGCACGACAAAATCCGTCCACTAGAAGCCAAAATCGAAGCGAGCTGTCCAGAGGGGGGGGACGTCAGCGAAAATTTTTTCTCTCCGATTGACTTGAAACTCACCATATAGATAGAGAATTTACGCTGATTCCAAATCTGAAATCCGTTTTCCAATCCGATGCTTCGTTTTGAAGCTACAGCCCAAAACGTCCCAAATTCTAACTCTGTCGTTTTTCGCCAATGTCCCAAAATCTTAAATGGCGTCTCACATCTAAACGAAGACAGATATGAACAAGCCGATTCTTTCAGTGAATTTTTCTCACTCTTAGCTTTCAAACGAGCTATTGCACGACAAAATCCGTCCACTAGAAGCCAAGATCGAAGCGAGCTCTCCCGAGGGGGGGTCATTGAAATTTGATGAAAAATGTTTTGGTGACGGTCCCAGGTCGAAATTCCACACTTTGGAACATTTTCAAAATTTTACCCATACAAAGCCACTCTGACACTTAGGATTTTTTCAGGTGAGTTCCGACCTAAAATCTTGTAACAGCTCTAACTTTTGAACGGCTGGTCCAATTGACTCGCGGCAAAAATGGCGTCGAGCAGTTTTTTCTCCTCTTTCAAACGAGTAGCTGTAATACAAAATCCGTTCACTAGAACCAAAGTTAGAAGATTGCTGTCGGGGGGGGGGGGTCAGTGAAATTTGATGAAAAATGTGTTGGTGACGGTCCCAGGTCGAAATTCCACACTTTGGAAAATTTTCAAAATTTTACCCATACAAAGCCACTCTGACACTTAGGATTTTTTCAGGTGAGCTACGACAGACCACCCTCCCAACCTGGCCGGCACACCACGCCAACCTGGCCGGCACACCACGCCAACCTAGACACCACATCACCGCGCGCTATACGACGGTCGGCCAGAGGGGGGGGGGACGTCAGCGAACCTGACGGACGCACGTGGCCGGCACACCACGACACTCCGCCGTTCCACAGGGGGGGGGACGTCAGCGACGGCGGCCATCTTGCGCGGTCCAGAAGTGGAGTTTTACTTACTACTCACTTAGCGTGGAGAGCTGTATCATCGTCTTCGCCATCATCGTTTGAATCTTTCTGTGCTCTTCGCTTCTTCACCGGTGCCCTTGATCTTAAGATATTCCCATTTGTAATTTTTGTCAGTGTGTGCATGTGCAGATCATAGTGATCTCTTCTCCGCGCCGGCCATTTCGCTAGACAAATTTTGGATTTCTAGGAATAAGACTGACAAAGAAATCAACTTTGCAACCAGCGTTGATAGTCCAGTGGTATCGAAGACTGACTGCGGTTGTCGACCAGCAATCTTTGTGTTCGGACCCCAAGGAGCTTGTGCCTGGCTCTCTTCTTGTCTAAAAATAATCTGATTTTATGGGATGCCATGGAGATCCGTGTGTAATTGCTGAGAAATCGACGAATGAAGAAAAACGCTTTATTGAATGTGCCAGCCACCGTTGTTGCAAGAAGTTCCATGCAGTATGCATCATAAAAACATCGGATAGATCTGAATAAACTCCTTCTCTGCGTTTGTTTGAGATGTGAAGCCTACCTCAACTATGGAGCTGAAATTGCTCGCAAATCCTTCCTGTCTGACCTAGACAACCGACTTGAAGATCTAAGATCAAAGATTCTTCGAAATTTAGAAATAAAAATTTCATGTGTGAAAGCCAGTTTTATGGAAGAGTCGAAGACGATGTGTGATGCAATCAGCGACAATATCGACTCAAGGTTGCTTGCAGCTAAACAGAACTTAGAAATTTCCCTCGCAGTTTCTTACTCTTTGAGCTCACAGAAGAGTATGCCCTTAAATTTGATATGGATTCTTTGAAGCACCGCTACTCAAAACATCTGAGGGAAGTTAGAACTTGCTGTGAATTGATGTGCAAAAAAGTGAATCGCATGTATTTGGATAAGCGCAAAGGATGTTTCATTGTGAGAAATCTTCCAGAAAAGCCAATAGCCGTGAATAATTTGTCTATCTCCAATTGCAAAGACGCTATTTTGTCAATTGCTAATGCATTGAATTTGAAGGATGAATTCCAGAATATTCAAAATATACAAAGACTTGGCAAAGTGCGGCGTGATGGAAAATCTCGACTAATATAGGTAAAGACAACTCCAAAAACTGCCAGATTGTTTTTACAAAATGCGCGCCTGCTGAGGGCTGCTCTGACTCCTCCTATGAACAAAGTTTTCTACAGGAAGATCTACCTGTTTAGGTAAATAAGCGATTGGCAGAAATGAGGAAGAGAGCATATGAACACCGTATTCAGAATCCTGGACAACCCGCATATGTCAAGAATAAAAAGAGACTTTATATCATATATAATTATATTAAACTGGATTTTGATTTCTGATTTTAACTCTCCTTCAACCAAAAGAGTGAGACTGCCTTCCATCTTTATGACTAATTTGAGGTGAATCAGAAATACATTTGATGACTTGCGTTGTCAGATTTCCTCTTCTACGCCTGATACTGTCACTTGTACGGAGACATGGTTGAATTCAAATATGCTTGATCGTGCTTTAAATATATCAAACTACGATTTCCTTCCGTGTTGATGGAAAAATGATTCCGCTAGAGGTGGAGTGGCTATATGGACGAAGCCGATTTTGTGTGCAGAAAGAGTACATTTTCATCGTTTTAGTGGCATCGAGGTTTGTTGTGTGAGACTACTCCGGTGCAAGTTAATTTTAATTGGTGTCTATGTACCCCCTTGTGTGCCGCATCCTGTTTACAACAACTTCTGAATTACATTTTCTGACAATCTTGATTTGGTATTGACGAATTTTCCCACTTATTGTTCAATTGTTGTAGGTGATCTAAATCGCTACAATTGTAACTTTTTAACGGATGAATTTTCACTATCAAATATTGGTGTAGAAGATACACGATGCGATGCCATCCTTGATCTTATTTCCATTCACAAAGATATAGAAGCAAAAATGTTGAAATTGGACCGCCGATTAGGGATTTCCGATTATAACACCGTTTCGGCCAGTCCGTGTGATAGCAGAATTTCTGAAGCCTCAAGAAAGCACGCTGTTTACCATCTGCGTTTTTCGAACATGCTCGTCTTAGAAAAAGAATTTATGGAGCATGGAAGCTTGCCACTCTTTTATGTCGCAGATGATGTAGATGAAAAATCCAATCATCTCTAGCAAAATTATGACTGATTCTATGGACGCTATTCCTAAACATATCGTTTATCTTTCTGATTCAGATGCGCCTTGGTTTACTCCATTTTTAAAGTATTTGATCAACAAAAGATAGGAGACTTTCAGATCACACGATTGGGCACAGTACAACTACTTAAAGGCAAAGGTAAAATCCAGAATATTTGAAGCCAAGAGAAATTTTTGTAATGAGAAAGTGCAATCTGTCAAGGGTCTTATGTCGACATGGAACGTGGCTCAAATTTCAATGCAGAGCTTGATCCACTTGTCAAAGACACTCACATGAAAGACAGTTTGAACCAACTTAAAAATCATTTTGCTCCCGTTATGAATCCTCACAATTAATCAACAGGCCCCCTAAATGTTCCAGATGAGGGTTGGATGCCATCTGTTTCAGTGGTTGACGTCTGGCAAGCCCTATCTCGACTCAAGCCATCCAAGGCTGTAGGTACCGATGGAGTTCCAACGCGATTGTATATAAGAAGTCCGCAATAATACTCACAGAACCAATTTTTAACTTGATTCTGGCCTGTTTCCTCCCTCGTGGAAAATTGCCGACATTATTCCCGTTCCGAAATCTACCAAAAGATCAATTTCAAATGTTCGCCCGATTAGTTTATTGCCAATACCTGCCAAGATTGCGGAAACATATATTTTACGTGACATCCGGTTTCGTCTGACAGCATGTTTTGGTAATGAACAATTGACAAGATTGTTTGATGATTCAAATGTTGGGGCTTCGCTTCTGATCAGCTTCGAATTCAGCAGGGCATTTGAAAATTTTTTCATATGCCTCTTTTGTCTTCTTTATTTTTTTTGAGGGCTCAAGCAATGCCTACAGGCTTCATGATATTTTTGGATAACTATCTTTCTCATCGCCAACAGCGTGTAAGAATCCATAATCAAAGAAGTAGTCTTTACGTCATGACGAGTGGTGCTCCACAGTCATCAATTTTGGGTCCGCATCTTTTTGACATTTTCATATAAACTCTTCGTTCACAGTTTTCCTCTACACGCATGATTAAGTACGTCGACGATGTATGTATCATGGCTGGGGTTAGCCAATCTCACCCACTCCGTGATATTAATAAGATAATTTGTGAGATATCAAATACAAGTGAGTAATCATTGGTAATCAGTATGGTTTTAAATACTGATAGAGCATCAGGACTTGTCCGCTATCGTGGAGATTTCAAGGAATCTTTCAACGTCGAAAGCATCATCGATTGTGTTTCTTTCCAATCCAGCCTTAGATTTTCAGGTGCTATATTTGATGATGACTTCGGTTGAACCAGTCACGTCAACAACGTTGTCAAGAAAGAGCTCTGCCTTAGAGCATTTTTCTACTTCCTTCCTTTTCTAGTCCACATGTGTTTTAATCTTTCGACCCTCCCCCTCTATATCGCGGACGTCCGCTAATCCTAGAAGTTTCTATTCAATGTTCAATGTAGCACATCATTTTTGCAGTTGAGTAGCAGACTAACTCAATATTTCAACGAACGTAAGAATGTCAATATACATTGTGGGTTCTAATCTGCGATTCATTTTTTTTTCTTGGAGGTCATCTATACAGAAAGCACGTTTCTCTAGCTTTGTGCAACTAGTCTCTTACGCTGCCTCATTTAGTCTTAGCTGTACCTCACGACGCTATCTACATGTCTTGATTAGCTACACACGACTTGTTGATTGCCCTGCCAGAGTATTAGCACTTTGACAATCTACCGCAGCAGCTGACAGCCCCTCAAATCCCGTAAAGTCTACTCTCCCCTTTGTTTCAACTATGAAGAAATCTAAATTGTCAAAGTCGTCTCCTGTCAGTAGGCCTAAGAACAGTGGCATCACCAGTGTAGGATCCTCCAGCAGTAGGTCGTCTGTCACCCACCAGAGTTGACCACCAGACCATGCAGCAAGTCTGAAATTGAATGTTCAAGTTGGATTCATCACTATTTCCTAGGACTCTCCATTCAGGATTCTGTCATTAACGATAATGCTGTGTCTGCATCTCTCTAAAACCTGTGTGAGTCAACCCACTGAAGACTTGAAACAAATAAAGACAGATCTTCAAGCTCCACACTCATATACAGCGATACTTTGCTTCGACCAGAACGTTTGTGATATCTTGAATGATGCAATATCTGTTAATGGTTCTTGTAGTTTCTTGTCTTCTTCGTCTCGCTAACAGTTGGTCAATTCTGATGCCAATGTGCAAACCGGAGTTTCATATCCGGAACATGAAGCTCTCGAGATATCGCTCTCCATTCTGCGCGAATCGATAGATGCCTTATTGAAGAAGATCAACCAATCTCTCCCGGTCCACCTCGCTGAACTGTAGAATAAAATAGAGATTCTAGCCACTTCCCTGCTTTCCTCAGGTTCTTCTAGAGATGAACGGTCATTTGTTTGCGTTGTGAAGTCCCGCTGTCTTCTCATCAGCTGTATCCCTTTCCTCAGATGCCCTACAGTGCCTCACGTGAATCGAGTACTGCCTATTCCAAAGCAACTGGCTCAGGCGTTGTTATGCCTAATGAGCTTATTTTGTCAAACTTCCCGGAAGAGGAAGATTTGTCACTGAGCATTGCTGAACTTATGAATTGTTTTAGGAACAAAGGACTATTTTGTCCTATTCCTTTTGATGTTGTTCGGTTAGGTAGGTTAAAGAACTCGACTACCGGTCCAAGAATCGTAAAGCTCATATTTCACACAAATTCGATGCTAAGTCGTTCAAGGCAGGGTTTTCTCATATTACCTCTTCTCATCAACTCATCTCGGACACGAAGCTGAGGTACAGTTTGTCTGCGCAAGGCCGAGCTTTGAAAAATCGATGCTTTGTACTGAATTCTCCCCACTCCGCAGTTTCCTCTGACATGTGCAGTGAAAGCTATAGCTTTCGTGAATCGCGTACGATCTGGCGCTTTATCAAACTACGAGTAGATAATGGGAGCTGGAAGAGAGACATGCATTGGTCAGATACTCCAAAAAACTGAAACCTGATAACCTTGCTCATACCAGCAACTCTAAAAACACAACTCCCACAGTAAGCCAAAGCAGCTCTTCTTGTAACTCTGGTATAAAGTGCCTCATGAATAACGCGAGATCACTAAAAAAACAAATAGATTAATTTCTGGCAACTACTTTCATCCTGCGTCTATGTTGTTCTCGTTTTTACAGAAACGTGGTTATCCCCAAACGTTTCAGATAGTCTTCTTACCTGTACAACACCCTACAAAGTAGTAAGTTGTGATCGCTCTGATGGTTACGGTGGGGCTGCAGTTTTCGTGCGAGACTCCTTTTCTCTGCATTGTCGAATTGTCTTTGCTTTTTACACGATCACAAGCAACGATGATTTTGGATCAATCAATTGACAGTTGAAGTTTTACGCAATCCCTATAAGGTAGCAATGACCTACATCTGCAATAAATAATTGGATGAAGAATCCTAGGCAGTTGCAGACAGCTTGACACTAGTGACTTTGATATTTGGCGGAATAGTGTGTAGACAATAGAGATGCGTGCGCGTGCATGCCGCGGAGCGATCTGTTCCCGAAGGCAATAATATACAGCAGGCATCTATGGGAGAAGTTGGATCTGTAGAACGTAAATCAAAAACGTCAAATAAGCTACGAAAGTATAGAGGTTTGATAGTCAACGACTATGAAAGTAAATTAGCTACCGCACCTTTTGCTACTCTCTTCATTACTTCGCAGTCATGGTCATTATCAGCTAGCTTCCGCTGTGTACAGTTTCAGTGTAGATAGAATTCTCAGTGCAAGCTTCTAGTTCGGCCTACATGTGTGTTTCTTTGATCCCGTCGAACAAAAAGAGGAACTAACTAGAACTCAGCAGACCCGCAGATTCCCAGTAGGCAAAGGGTGTACATCATTCTACGAAAGTCTAATTTTCGGTCTCGTTCCCTGCAAAATTCGCTCTGACTGCCGGACTATTCTGGACTATCCTTCAATCGATAACATAGAGGTGCGAAAATCATAAGCTCGTATCTGAATGACACAGGCCTAAATTGGAAGTAATTCGGACAACCACATTTCAAGATAAATTTCTTCATGAGCAAACAATTTATTGAAAGTGGAATTTGAGTCAACTATTTAATTGATGAAGGAAATTGATGTGTAGTTAATTGATAATTGAGATTTTATGCCAACAATTAATTCAAATTGGAATTACTGAGCAATTAAATTAACTGAAATCCAATTTCTTTTTGCTAATCCTTGATTATAAGGTGATTATAGGGCTAGCATCATAAAGTCAGCTGCTAGGGACCCTGCGACAATCACGTCATTACCTTGGGGTAGTGTTCATAAAGCAATTAAATCACCGATTATAGAGGAGAAAAGAGGCTACAGAAAACGAATACGCAAACTCCGAAAATTTACCGGAAAGTCGAATCCTTTAAGTGGTTCCGAACATCAACGCAAATCAATTATCTCATGTGTTGTGTGCATTCAACATTGCTGAATACACCAAGTATACTTTTTGCTTGATAAATATACTTGGCAAAAATTAGTTGTCAAAATTACATTTTAAAGCGTTCAAGAGGAAACTGAAGAGAGCAGAGAGTAGTTACAGAGAAAGAGACCAATTAAGTCTCGTCGAAGTTTTGAAGGCACTATTGACTGTCTACCCGTGGATTTTTACAGCCAGATTTTTACGATTTTCTTGTATTTCTTGTTTGTTTGTAAGGCGTCTTTTTGCATGACTTTTACATGATAGTTTGGTTAATGTTTTATTGTTTTCCTTGTAGCCTTTTAATTTATGCAAATTTTTAGCTGCAAAACAAAGTATTTATTTGCTTATGTTCTTACTTTGATAAGAACTATGTATGTCTATTTGGAAGATTTTTGCTGAATGTGAGCCTATTTAATGCTTCAGATAGTTTGTGCTAGATCGTGTCCGATTTAGAAGAATTTTCTAAGATATAGTATAGATGTAAGTCACTGTCTTCATCAATTGCATGACATTGAAATCAAGAAAATTCCAAAATAACTTCCAACGATATGTATCTTATCGCATACTATAGCATATAGCATCCCATACATATAGCATATATAAAAATATAAGAAATGTAAAATGAAGAAAATTAAATTAGGAAATATAAATATAAAGAAAAAAATATACGTGCTAGGTATGAAATAAATTCATTACAAAGATGCCTCATCATGCTTGTATTGAGAGTGCAGCTTTCGTGAGTGATTATGTAACCGGCAGGGTGTTTGATGAAGCGATTACGGAACGATAATGGGGAGGGAGGGGTTCAAAAGCACTGCGTAAATGTTGCGCGGCCCCTAAATCGCATCTTCGTTGCTAGTGCT
Organism: Prostheceraeus crozeri; assembly: GCA_907163375.1. Lineage (NCBI taxonomy): Eukaryota > Metazoa > Platyhelminthes > Polycladida > Euryleptidae > Prostheceraeus > Prostheceraeus crozeri. The sequence goes on from CAJQUW010016702.1 coordinate 79,588, forward strand.
TTATCGTTTCTTTCACTTCTGATTATACTCATAGACTGCTATGTTACGAGATATCCCAGAAAGGTTATGAAATCTTAAAACTGATTATTTTCTGTTGATTTCCTCTGTCGATAAAGTAATTAATTTTGTCGCACAGTATATTGCTGTACGTCTATAAGTTAATTATCTGGAAACATGGGTTATCATATTCCACAACAAGCGCGATGTTGAAGCTCTGTCTCTGACGATGTATGAAAACACGTGCAGCTATCATTTGGATAAGAAGTTTACGATGGAATGTTTTCAAGGCATCAGCAGCGTATATATTACATATATTTACAACGTAATTATCTCCTATTAGCTTTTTATATATGTCAGGAGTTCAAAAATGATTAACAGTATGACACTTCTACATGGTTGGTACGAATCGTCAAATAGAGGTTTTTAGGTTACCCTCACAGAAAAAATGTCCTCTTTTAGGCTAATCGGAAACTCACGTAATAATTGTTATAGCTTCCTGCTACTAACGATTATTCGTTAATGATGCCGAGCGGACTGAAAATTTACTAGGTTTCTCTATCTTAGTAGTAGGTTTCAGATGTACATAAAATATTGTCGGTTATAAACCTACCTGTCACCTCTCAGTGAGCTGCGAAACTTACTAAATTCTAAATGAATCTTTAAATATGTCAATAAGCAAGTTGGAGATGGTTAATAATTAACACTCCGTTATCAAAATACTGACAAAAATGTAAATTTGGCAATTCCTATGCATAAATCAAATGAACTGACAGTGATCCCAATCCCATTGTAGGCCCATTCCAGCACTGTATGTGGCGGCATTTTGACTGTACTCTGATCAATTTTGCGCACATTGGTCGAAAATTTGAATGATAACATCTTCAAAATGGTGTCTGATTTATTAAAATCACCACTCTTATCTCGAGATATTCGAATTTAAAATTACATGCATTAAGCGACTACTTTAGCCACCTTTATTAGACTATTAAAACTTGTCTTAATCGACAATGGAGGAATTTTATGAAAAGCTATTCAACGACACAGAAAAGTGAAAACTTTTGATACAACAAATTTTTCTGAAATTGATCTTCTCGATTGTTTTCATAAATTGTTTTCAAATAGGTCAGTTCAAGTCTCTGTAGTGGGTGTGACATAATTCCTTCCTTTAATGTTCGCAAAATCACTGCAATCTATAAATGCATAACTAAACCGGTATATGAAACGACTATATTGATCGCAATTGGACAAAAAGATCTTCATTAAATAAGATACAATGCGATCAATGAAATTTTTCATTTCGAAGAAAATTGTTGACCCTATAGGAAAAACAACACTTGAGTTACTCCGCTGTGAAACAGTTGCCTCCAAATCACAGGATTCAAGCATAATTTACTCAGAATGGCTACCGAATCACGATCACTCAAATTACGAAAATATAGAATCTGTTTTGAGCTAAGAACATGATGTTTGGTAAAGTTCTATCAAAATAAATTTTTTCGGTGACTAATTATCTTCCTTAATACATGTCAATATAATTTTCAATGTTGCTGTATTAGACTTTTTAATAAAAGTGGCGAAAAGCAATATGTTAATAGTCAGTGATGCATATGACCCGAGGAGGACTCCAATAACGATAATGCGAGGGAAAATCATTTGCTTTGGGAATATTGCATTTGCAGAAAAATCTCTGAAAACTAAAAGTCAAGATGTGATGTCATTAATTACGAAAGGAACAACAACCACTTGATTAAATGTGCAACCATTTACCAGAACACATAGACAAATTGAACACACAGTGAATTAATATAATTGCGTGAAAAACGTAGTGCAACTTTACTCACTCAGCTCACAGAAAGGCGGAAAGAGCCTTTAAATGAGATTAATATAGTCCGTTCTAAACTCAAAAACAGATAAGTAGCAAATGTGAGTTGTGAATGAGATAATGGCGTGTTCCATAGGAGGGCACTCTTAAGAGAAATTAAGCAATTCTTTCAAAGTTGATAAAAGTAATGACCAATACACCAATACCTCTTTTTAAAAGACAAAATTGCATTCCGACGTGAGACATGGGACTATTATGCAAAACTGGTGATAGTGTATGTCGCAACACTGAGACTGACATGGTTTAATGACTTCCATCTTTTTCTAACGTTCCAGTGCTTCTTTTGAAAATGTATTGAGATAGGTTTGTAGGAATTTAGAATATTTTCATCTCAAAGAATTTGTCTTTGCAAAGAGAATGTAATTAATGTTTGATAACGAACACTTTAAAGAATGGAGTATTTACCCGAAACTCAAAGTTTGAAACAATAATTGGAATTTGACCTGATTTCAGTGAACCGAGAAGCATTCAAAACTCGAATTGTTTTGCATAGGTGCTCTTATATCGCTTGCCAATATGCTAACATTGCCTTCTCCAAAATATAACTGTTGCACAAGCATTTATAGTACTTTTTTCTGTTGACAGATATTTTTTTGAGGAATAGTGTGTCTACTACATGTTCATTCGTTTAGTGGTTTTGTGTTAACCTATTAAAATTATTTTATCAATTAAGTTTGTAGTTCCACTTAAATATCATAGCCAGCAGCTAGATCAAAGGGCCTCGTTATTTTTGACGATTTTTCACCTGAATGTTCGCCAATCCTTGGGCCGTATCAAAGGTGTTCTGTGATTTTTTCAAAATGTTTTTGTCCTCTGATGCGGCCTTTGTTGTCGAAAATTCAGGAGTAAATCCTAAGAAAACAAGGCCTATTGATTTTAATTTTTTATCAATGTCAAAGACAGTGAAAAGATTGTTTTATGTCAGGAGTACAGAACATCCGTGAATGTTAAGTTGACAATTGAAGAGATTTTGACGTCTATGTATCTATGCCCACCTTTCTCTGCCCCTCCAACCCAATATGAAGCAAGTGAGCGCAAGGTTTATTCCACCAACAGATAGAAATTTAAATTTATCTCCACAGATGCAATGTTGTGCATCAAAGTCGCAAGTTGGATGAGAACACATGAAGATCTATTCAAAAGAAGACTTCCGAGTTCATAAATTCAAGATAAAGAAGCCGGTAGTAGATAAATCTTTAGTAAGAACCTAGAGTACAACTGTTATGAATGTGTATGCACATAAGAAGAGAATTCATCGAATTGATGCATGGGCAGTATAGCCTATACCTGCACACAAGTTGCGTGGATCATGGGGAAAATTGTATTCTAATTCGTAGATTTTGACAATGAATAAATTGGTTTTAAGATTGATCCGTCGTGAACGTACGTAGATATCAGCTCTGATTCAAACAGGCACAAGGAAATTCAATGGGAATTTTGACTTTAATTTTTTTAACCAAAACAGTAGAAATCTCTATCCATGAAGTTAGATTCTCATTGCCTGCGCTGAAATATCATGACATGTACATATATTCCTGAGCATATTGTTATTTGTATAATGGAAAACTATACAGAATGTCATATTTTGCGAAATCCCGCATATTATTACAACAATGAATCTGTGCGTAGATTGTGTCTGAAGGCTTTCTTGTTAACTGTCAGAAATAGACTTAACAGCAAAATGAAGATTTTCAGAGGAGAACATGCATTGGCTCTATTATTTCTTCGTGGGAATTTTTCAAAATTTTATGGGAACAATTTCCACCTTATTCTCTTTGAAGTAGAAACGAGATAACATACACGTAGGCTAACTGACACAAGAAGATAATCGGTCCATTTTTTCAACCATTAAGTTGTCAGTATAGCTAATTATTTTCTGAGGGTGGGTTTTTGCATTCCACAAAACCTAAACTGAAGAAAATTCTTGCACTGGCTGATAAGTCGAATCACAAACAAGTATTCAATATTGATGCTTTCAAAGCATTTCAGGGATCATTGAGAAAATTCTTATAAACAAATTTATTTTTGGAATATTTATTCTTGCATCTTCTCCTGCTCACCACACTCATATATGATTCTTTCATGACTTCTCTTCTGAGGATCTGTTGTGGAATTACTTTTACTATCCTGTCATAGTTGTCGGATATAATTTGCTATTTCGAGTTATAAAAATAAAATGCAATATTTTTCGAGGAAAACCCGCTTAAAGATTCATTTCAAAACGGTTGTTCAAGCGGGGAGGCGTTCTTTTTATACTTTATTTATACTTTTGCAAAATTTTGTTAGGGTCCGCACCATTCACGCATTAAGATATCTAACGCAAGGGGGTGGGTAGGAGCTGGTTGGTAAAATCGCTATGTAACGCAAAACCTATATTTAAGCACTTGGATTGAAGTGTGGTGTAGCTGCATGTTGAGATAAATGTATGAGTTTTATAAAGAAGACAATTCTTCCATCTCTGGAGTGTTAATTACCGAAAAAAAGGTGCCTCTGTCTTCTCAGAAAGTGTGTCTTAAGAATGATTAAGATTTGTTCAATAGTAAGCATTTTTTGGGCCGATCATGAAGGTTATGCAAGGTCCACATCGAAAAAAGAGAAATATTGATTTATTTGCTAGCTATAATTCCTGAAAAGCCATTGACTTTTCTTTTCATCATATAATTGCTGTCATATTCAAGCTTGTCATTCAGATTGTTTCTCATTTATGAAGAGTTGCATTCATTACATTCTTTTTTCAACAGTTGTTGTTTATCATACTGCTTCATTCCAAATATTCAAATCATTGAATTTTAGATATTGAATTCCAAATGTTGAAATTTTTTCATTTATTGCATCCCCTAATATCCAAGTGCTGCATAAACTATTCCATGCAATGAAATTGTTCAAGATATGGCTTAATTTTACGATAGATAATTTTACTTCACAATTCATACAAAATTCATATAGGTTAGAACATGCGATTTTAGAAACTTTATTTGAGATAAAGCAGAGTTTGAAGCTATGTAAATTTTATAATTTTCAACGTTTAATAAAGGGTTCGCAACATTCAAGTTAAGAAAAATACATGTAAGCCTGCTCTAAAATTATGTTAAATTCACATGTTCTTGCAATGCTGTACCTGTTTTGATTCACTACACACTTTATTCTAGAGTGAATATCATCTACAGTCGACATCATATTATGCTTAATTAACATATCCGACCGGCAGTCAACCGGTGATGAAAATTCAGACATAGAACGGGTCGAGGTGACAGCCATTGCTAACACCGGCTGGTTCCAGCCCTACTGTAAATAAAACAAATTACAGTACTGGTCATGACAAATTGCAATTGATATTTACCGATCGTCCTGCATCAAATTAAATTCAATGTCATCGTTTGTGAATCTCAATGATACCCGTGTCATTTGAAGATTCTCATGAAAGTTCATGAAAGTTTTCGGTTCTTCAACTTTTGAAATTCGCATCACCATCATATCAATATTGTTGGGCAAGTTCATCAAACTGCGCACCACGAAGTGTTTGACAATTTGTAGTCGTCATCTGTGATGTTATTTTCGTATGAATAGAACGAAGTTGAATTTGAATCGCAAACATAAAAGCTACTTCACTGTATACTTAATTACCGCTCACAAGTGGCCGATAAACTTTCGCTTTGAAGGAATTATTCCAACGACACGACCAATTCGACGGCTTGTGATTTCTTGAACATGATAAGACTCGGCAGGAAGACGCGATACGTTTTTCTAAGTTGGTTGTAGCGGCGCTGTCTATACATTTGGTGCATGTTCATCACGAAGTAATTATCGCCGACGAATCCGTCAAATCAGTCTCCGAGTGACGAAGACAAGATTTACTGAGACAGCTGTGCGGTAAACTGCTAGCATGTGGTTGCTTGAATCGAGGACATGTATGGTACACATGAGGCAGTTGATATCTAAAAGAGAATCCATAATGTCATATGATGAAGTAGATGTAGTCAGATATCATTCATAATTGAAACTTATCAGAGAATCTGCGTGGCTCCATTTAACACTGAATCATGATACATAAGTAAGGCTTGCCTGAGCGCAGTCTTTTTTCAGTAGCGGATATGCGTGTATAGGGGTATAGCATATATGACCGTCACCTCGGGCGCCAACCTCTTGAGGCGCATAAGTCAATTGGTGCATCATTTGATATCGGTAAGGCGATAGGCAGGATTCGTGATTCACTATTCTTGCATGCCCATGAGAATAATGGATAACGAACAGACGTCGCCTTTCTCATTACAATCAAATTTCAAAATGATGCAGCTATTGACTCACTGACGTACATGCACTTGTTTGATCAAGGCACATCTAATTAAAAATGAAATCACATGTTACATAATTCACGTTCGAATTATATGTGCTCTGTTGAAAGTAGCCTTGCACAATTGACACCGGAAGGTGTAATTGATGGGGAATAAGATTATTTGAGTAAAAAAGGATAGTAAAAATTTGAGGATGAGCCATATTTCAAATCTATCAGTTATTGTAAACTATTAAGATCCAAAGCAATACTAGAGGAATTGATAATCCAGTGCTTCTCAATTAAATCCATACCAACAAACCCCCTGTGAATGTCATGTAGGTGCCCAAGAACCCCTATAAATTTTCGGAAAAACACTCCGAGTCCGAGGTATACAATCGCATCTAAGACCTTTATATTCGTATTGCAGGCATGGAGCACATGTCAATGACCCGTAAAATATCCAAACTGTAAAAATGCAATGTCATGATAAAAAGCAGTGAATGAACAAATATTTACAATCACAAATTTTTACTGTCTACTCAGCATTGAAGACAATACAATTCCAAGTATATGTATACTTTATGTGATGTGTCACTCACACTTCATATGGATGGATTGCGTGTCAATATCATGACTGGAAAGTTCGTAAATTAGCAGATCACTGTCATGGACATGATAAAGCAGGAACATGGCATGCTTTATCACACATTTAGTAATTGGAAATCGTGAGACGAATGCTCCAGCTTTTTTATACGAGACGTTTGATCCACACAGCTGTCTTGAAGATGGCCACTCTCACATCGGAGGACACGTCCAGCCATCCTCGCAGCTTTGATTTCATGGCAAATAATGTGTAGAACCCATCTTCGAAGAGATTTCTTGTCACGAACGGCAGTTAATTTTTAAAGCGCTCAAAGTTATCTGAGGTTGGGGAAAGCATCGGAAGAGTTCGGTCAAAATTCCGAGGAATTGTCTTCATGCGGCCAAACGCCTTAAGATCGATAAAATCATCTTTAATATCGTTGTCGTCGTCGACATTGGCGAGTGGATCCAATATCCACGACTCGACTGACAGATTCGGAAAGTAGCTTCGCTTAAGGTGAAAAATAAATTCTGCCCTCTTGACATGCGTGAACACCCAGAATAGGTTGACGCACTCCATGGTTCATGCATCGTAGTTAAACGCCGGATAAGAAACATTGGCTACACAAAGTATTTAAGGAAGTATCCACATTCAAACCGAGTACGGGGTCCGGGCCAGGAAATTAGGGAGCATAAGCTGGCCTAGTCCGACCTACACGCCGATTGCTGTGATAGTTTTTCTTGAGTTCCTCTTAAGCTTGAATTTATGTGTCATTGATGCACAATCGAGCTCAATTTGTTCGGCTTGCAATCATGTCTATCATGCAAACCCATAATATCATTAGACATTGATCGTTAGGATGTGCGCTTGTCTCACATACACGGACTGATTGAATAAATGGATGTAGAGACCAATGCATTCTTCACCGAATCTCAATCGTGAAAAATTATTTCTGCGAGCCATGACATTTTCATAGCAAGGTTACTTGATTGCCAGGATAAGTACATGATAAGTTAAGCAAATTTCTTTTTCTGGCATGAATCACAATTACGGTTTTAAAAGCAAGTACGTGTCTGTATATTTCGACGTATAACTGCGTTTACGAATATGGATGTATGTAGTTACTACATAAAAAACTGGATTTATTTGGTGGCTGTTCATATGAAGTTAAAAATGCTCATTTACTACTCTCATTCTGAACACGAAAACAACTTGAGAGAATCTTGGAATATGATAAATTATCATGCAAGCACAATTTATAACTGCTTTCAAATTTCACAAATGAAAAGTCGATGTGTCACGACCGGTTTCAGTCTATTTCAGACCATCTTCAGGTGTATGTACAGACATGGATAAATCGACTTATATACTAAAATGATTAAAACTAAAGGAGAAGTGATCAGTAAAATTTCGTCGGTCACAGAAATTGCGAAGGTCACAGAAAGACCCTCAACTTGTATGACGAATCGTGTTCATTCAATGTTCTGTCACTGCTATGGCAAAGTGCAATACTTTCAGCTATTTTCGTGTACTTGGTTTTGCAGATTATCGTAAAATCGTCAAAGTCCGCATTGTGCAGATGTTTAGAAATTTCAGTTTCATTAGGAATGCCGCGAATATGTTCTTTCACTCTAGTGTAGAGATGACGCTTAGTCTCACCAATATAGCTGCTTGAGCACAGCTTACAGGAAAATTTATAAACTACATCAGAGGAGAGACTAAACTTCAACCTGTCTTTGTTAGGAAAAAGGTTAGCAGTCTTAAGTGTTCTGTAAGAAACAATAATTTTATGATTCGCTGAAAGGAATTTGTTCAAACTATCAACAGTCTTTCTAGTTTGGCTCTCAAGATTTTTGACAAAAGGGAGGCGCCAGTATATGTTTTTAATATCACGATCGCTAGGTTGGAAATTGTCAACATTATTTTTAATTCTATCGATTTGATCATTAGAGTAGCCATTGGCAATGAAAATACTTTTGATGACAGAGAAACTGCTTTCATAGGCATTTTGACTACTACTTAAACGCTTAGCTAGAATAATCAAGGCGCGAATAGCCGAGGTTTTATAACGAACAGGAGCATGAGCACTGTTTGGAATGTACAAACCAGTGTTAATATCTTTTAAATGCCAATGATATGATAATTCAGAGAATTAGCATTTTTAGTGACCATGACATCAAGGAATTTCAATTGATTATTGACCTGTTTCTCACAAGTAAAACGAATGCTACTGTGAATATTGTTAAGAGAATGCAAAAACTTTTCAGCATCCTTTTCGTCTCCAACGATTGCAAAAATATCATCAACATACCGACGATAGTACATGGGGAAATCAATAATTTTGGACTCAATTAAATTCATCGCAAAAGAGGCCAGAGTTGGGCCGAGGATCGATCCCATGGCAACGCCTTCGATTTGATGGTATAGATTATCATTAAATTGGAACATCATATTTTTGCACGATAAATTTAGGAGGTAAATCAGGGTTCCTTTATCGACCGGAAAGCTGGTAAAATCAATTAGACTACAAATATGATTGAAAGTATCATCGAGAGGAATACTCGGAAATAAGCTCACTACGTCATACGAAACCATATAAAAATGGTCATGAGAAATATCTTTGATCGAACCAACGAATTCGAAGGAGTCTTTCAGGTCTAAAGAGCGAGGAATGTATGGTTTCAGAATTTGATTCAACCACCTACTTAGGGTAGTATTGTAGGCTTTTGGCATACTTAAAATAGGCCGTAAAGGCGGATCGGTACGCGATTTGTGTATTTTAGGCAGGCCATAGAGCCTGGCTGGCTGACTATGGCTCTATGGCTCTATGGCTCTATGGCCTGCCTAAAATACACAAATCGCGTACCGATCCGCAGTAGTAAGCAAGTGACAAACACTCGACCGGCGCCCCCCCCCTCTGGAACGGCAGAGTGTCGTGGTCGGCCGCCGTGGTGCTTCGGGTCTGAGTCCCCCCCCCTCTGGAACGACAGAGTCTGTCGTGGTGTGCCGACCAGGTGGGTTCACAACATGTTCGCTGACTCCCCCCCCCCTCTGCAACGACAGAGTGTGAGACTCGGATGTGTTGGTCTCGTATGGGTTGACGTGACCGACCGCCTAGGTTGACGTGGCCGACCGCCTAGGTTGACGTGGGCGACCGTCTAGGTTGACGTGGGCGACCGTCTAGGTTGTCGTGGATGGTGAAATGGCTGCCAGATTCGGATTCAGCGTAAAATTCTGCATCGGTAGGGTGAGTTTCAAGGCAATTGGCGAGAAAAAATTTTTCTTCAAAATTTTAACAGAGTTAGAATTTGGGACGTTTTGGTGTGTAGCGCCCAAACGAAGCATCGGATGAGAAAACGGAGGCCAGATTCGGAATCTACGTGAAATTTTGGGTTAGGAAGGATGTTTCCAGCGAAATCGGAGAGAAAAAATTTTCGGCTGACGTCCCCCCCCCTCTGGACAGCTTGCTTCGATTTTGGCTTCCAGTGGACGGATTTTGTCGTGCGATAGCTCGTTTGAAAGCTAAGAGTGAGACAAATTCACTGAAAGAATCGGCTTGTTCCTATCTGTCTTCGTTTAGATGTGAGACGCCATTTAAGATTTTGGGACATTGGTGAAAAACGACAGAGTTAGAATTTGGGACGTTTTGGGCTCTAGCTTCAAAACGAAGCATCGGATTGGAAAACGGATTTCAGATTTGGAATCAGCGTGAAATTCTTTATCTGTATAGTGAGTTTCAAGGCAATCGGCGAGAAAAAATTTTCAACATTTTTCGAAAAAACGACAGAGTTAGAATTTGGGACGTTTTGGTGTGTAGCGCCCAAACGAAGCATCGGATGAGAAAACGGAGGCCAGATTCGGAATCTACGTGAAATTTTGGGTTAGGAAGGATGTTTCCAGCGAAATCGGAGAGAAAAAATTTTCGGCTGACGTCCCCCCCCCCTCTGGACAACTTGCTTCGATTTTGGCTTCCAGTGGACGGATTTAGTCGTGCGATAGCTCGTTTGAAAGCTAAGAGTGAGACAAATTCAGTGAAACAATCGGCTTGTTCCTATCTGTCTTCGTTTAGATGTGAGACGCCATTTAAGATTTTGGGACATTGGCGAAAAACGACAGAGTTAGATTTCGAATCAGCTTGATGTTATCGTCCAATGAGGATCATCATCCAATGAGAATCAAGCATTTCTTTATAAATAGCGAGCCTTCCACAGTGAGAATCATTCCATCGTTGAATCACACGAGTGACGGACGCACATTTTCTCTCTCTCTAGTTCCCTGTTCTATTATCCAACTAAAATGGTAAGTCGCTACTTCCCTCCCTCTCCTCCCTTGAACGTAAACTTAATACAATCTTTTTTCATTTTCAGGCATCTACTCCATCTGCTGCACTAGTAGGACAAAATGGCGGTCAAACGTTACAAGGTTCGCTACGGTCAGATCATCTACAACTGAGGCCAGTGGAAGAAACATCCAAGGTACATAATCCTACACCGCTACAGCGTAAATTTAAACAAGCCTTGCGTTATGATGATCATAGCGTAGTACTCCAAACGGGAATGCTCCCTTCCACGGATGTCAAGATAATGCACAATCAGTATGGGGACTACATACTGATCCCCGTGAGTCCGTACATTCGCCACCAACTTGATATTATTGAGGAGTACGTGACATTAAATATGGACATTCCTACTCCTCTTGCTCAAGAGTGGAAGGCGAGAGATGACAAGGATACTCCCTATAGAAAGATTTGGGATGGTAATCACATTTGCCTACCGGTATCACATTGGTGTACTTACTATAAGAAGGAGGGAGATCATTCAATACCCATCAGATGTGATGAGCTCGGAGAAGGTAGGCAAATGTGACTCTACCCTATGACAATTCGCTTATGTGCTTTGAGTGTCGTAGACGTGGTCTTATTAGATACATTTTACTTCTTCGTTGCCATCATATCATTTGTGTATTTTGTCGTGAAAAGCATCGATGTAATTCTTCATTTTGTAATATGTTATAGAACGTTTCCTTAGATGTGTAAATTTCCGTTTTAGGCTTCTATCATCATTTTTATGGATTGTGAGGGTGAACCTGTACAGGAGCTCAGTGCTATTGCTATGAACAATTGGACATATCAGATTGTTAGTGTCTATCATCAACATGCCAACTGCGATCCCAATGTTGATCAATGGGCGAGAAAACACATTCATGGACTTGATCTGAAATATTTGCAAGACTATGGCTTTTCTTGTGAGAGTGCTCTTCTTATTGACTTTAAACGATGGTTAGCTGCTTTCAATGTTATACGCATCTTTTGTAATAATCCTGGTAAGGAGAGGAAAGTATTTCCCAATCTAATCATTGATGATATTTTGCTCCCGCCTTGGGATAGTAGAGTGAATCAACATTATCATGAAGTCACGAAACGTTTTAAGGATTTGTGTGTTCCTATTTTGTCTGTTCGTTGTAGTAGCTACGTTCATAACCAATGCTTCTTTCCTCCTTACCTCAACACTGCCAAAGTCCTGTATGGTTATCATTGCTCGCTGTATGATAGTTATCAGCTGTATCTATTTTATCTCTTTCAAACCATTGATTTATAATGCATGCTTGTTACCGTTATTCAATAAATGTTACTATGAGAAGAGTTGTTGTTTTCATGCAATGGATGGGTTAGTTAAAGGGCGATCATGTCTTTCTCAAACGACTGCGGAACATTACGTTTTCATAGGCAAAGTTTAAAAGGAGCTGTTCAAGATTATGTGATAAATTTTCATAAAGATGAGACCGACATCGAAGCAGTGGTAGATGATGCTAGCACTCTATTTCTAGAGTTAATGAATACATTCTCTGATAGCATTGTCATGGCGCGATTAGTTGCGAAAATTAAGTTTAGTCATTTTGGAAAGGAAGAGGTGGAAAGTCGCTCTTTCCATTTTGCTTCTTATTCAATGGAAGTGGTAGATCACCCCGAAGAATTTTTTAAAAGACATATGATAAAAATTGCTGAACGTCTTAACGCATTTAACCATCATGGTAGCAGTCTAGTGATTGAAGCGATTTCAGATATTCACATTCAACTTTCCATAAAGAAAAATTGAAAATGCAGTGGTACTTGATTGTAGCACAACTGGTTTTCGAGCTATGTCTGCTCACTCTCGAAGTATATTCCTTCTGTACATGCGTCTATTATTTAGAAAAGGCTAGCAAATTCATATCTTCAAAAAGACTTGCTATAGACATCAGTAACGGTGAAACTATGTGTTGCGATGTATGTAAGCGAAAGGATGGAAATGAAAAGCGCATCTTCAAGAGATGTAAGCATGCTTTTTGTCAACGCTGTTTCATACGTAATTGCATTCAACTTTGCCAATGTAACCACTGTGACATTGCTCATTTCGAGTGTCACTTATGTCGCAATAGTTAGTACCTATGCAAATGTGGTAAAGATAGGTTTTAGCAAAGACTAACACGGAAAATGGCGAAACGTAAAATGACGAAACGTAAAAGTCAAAAGTTTTCTTCAGCCATTCAAGCTCTCCGACGAATGAAAGCAAATCAGCGATACAATGCTATACGACATGCTAACGATAAATTCATTTGTGAAATTATTTCTCATGTGAGGAAGTTGAGGACGAAGAAATTAGCGCCAAAACAACGAAAGTTACTTAAGCGATATGCTACGAAATTGCGTTTCATCTCCAATCCTAAAGTCGCCCTTCAAAGAAAGAGGAAAACTCTAACACAAAAGGGCGGTTTCCTTTCAGCAATACTTCCAATGATAGCTCCTGCCGTGGGCAACCTATTGGGAAATATCTTTGGCTCTAAGCGTTAATTATGCAAATGTTGAGTCTCAAAGTAATAAAATGGATTTCAGACTTCAATGTGATAAAGTTCTGACTGTATCAGGTCCATCTCATGCAGGTAAAACTGTTTTCACGCTGAATTTATTGGATAAAAGAAGGGAGTTGTTTAAGGAACCTATCAATCGAGTGATTTGGTGTTATGGTATTTATCAACCGTCGCTGTTTCAGGAATTGCAAAGTCGCAACTTTATTCGACATGAAGGAATTATTCCAGTGGATAAACTTCAGTCTAATGATGTTGTTGTATTGGATGATTTATTAAAAGAAAGTAAGAATTCAAAAGATGTTACAGATATGTTCACTCGCGCAGCACACCATAAAAGGTGTTTTATCATCTATATTACACAAAATTTGTTTCCTGATGGAAAAGAAGCTCGTACACGAAACCTGAATACACACTATTATGCTATTTTCAAGAATCCGCGAGATAAAAGTCAATTTGAAATTTTAGCGCGACAAGTTGCACCCAGAGGATCAAAAGCCTTAATTGAAATTTTTCAAGCAGCTACTGAAAAACCATACGGTTACTTATTCATTGACTTTACGCAAGAGTGTCCGGAAGAATTTAGATTTCGAAGTGATATTTTGAAAACTCCCATGATTATCTACAAACTATGAGTTCTTATTCTCGCATGATTGTTATTCCTCAGGATGAATATGTACAATTGACTGCCATGCAGCAAGTAAAGCAACCTCTTGCAAATCAAATGTATAGGAAAGAAATAGATTATCAGCAAAATGTTCACATCAAAGATCCACATCGTGCTGTATTATTACAATCGGAAACTGTTGAGCAATTGAAAAACTTGAAGAATAAGATGCGTGACTCTGTATCGACTGCTACACCTTTAGCATCTCGCGCACATGCCATATCTCTTTTCAACAGTATTGAACCCCATCTCAATGTAAATGATAGAGGAGAAATCATTACAGATGAAAATAAAGTGATTGATGCTTCACGTTATGAAGACTTGATTCAGTATGCGACACGTAGAAAGCGCCGTCAGGGCTATGTTCCACCTGGTTGGTCATACTTTCTTAAACTATTGAAAAAGCATAATGTGCCAAAATTTGTTTTAAATAATGAGACATTGAAAGAACTTGATTCAACAGTGGCTACTACTCCAATGCTTCAGGCGATGAAAATGCCAACAAATTGGTTTAAGACGTCACCTGCTACATCCCCTCCCACACTCACTAAGCAAACAAGAGGAAGAACTCGACGTAGATCTACATCGCCACTAAAACTGGTAAAAGGAAAACGTAAAACAGCTCCTCCTAGGAAATACATGTTCTCAGACTATTAATATGAAGCAGATGTGTTGCTTGCCATGTAATGAGCCGCCAGAGGTGAATGTCGTTGTCACTTGCACTTGCTGCGCCAGCTCTCATAATGAAACCCCTAAGCAATGTGAACACGATCGCAAAACCGCTAAAGCTAAATGCTGCAGTTGTTGTAAATGTAGAAAGGCAAGAAAGAAAAAAGATGAGAAGGAGGAAAAAGAGTCAGCCGTCATCGACTGAACGTTTGAAGTCAATCTATTATGATGTAAAACATCCGGCAGGATTTGCATCTATCAAGAAATTATCAAAAGCGAGTGGTCTTCCACAATCACAAGTGAAACGATGGTTAAAGGGTCAGGCTACCTATACACTCCACAAACAAGCGAAAAAGAAGTACCGCACCCGCCATTATATTGTTCATGACATCGATGAACAGTGGCAAGCAGATTTGTGCGATGTTGCCTCCATTTCAAAACATAACTCGGGCAATAATTTTATTTTAACCGTCATTGATATTTTCTCGCGTTATGCGTGGGCTCAACCTTTAAAAACTAAAGAAGGGAAAGGAGTAGCAAAAGCATTGCAAACAATTTTTCGAGAAGGTTGCATTCCAAAAAGAATTCAGAGTGATCAAGGAAAAGAGTTTGAAAATCAGCATGTGACAAGATTATTTGAGAGGTATGACATTGAGTTGTTTAGTGTAAAGAGCGCTTATAAAGCTGCACTCGTTGAACGTTTTAATCGCACATTAAAAAATCGCTTGTGGCGACATTTTACTGCCAACTTGACACAAAATTGGACAAAGGTTCTACAAGATACACTCCATGCCTACAATCACTCTATCCATCGTTCTATTGGACTCAGACCAGTAGATGTAAATGCTGACAATGTAGATAAAGTGCGCGAATCATTCCAACGTAAACGCACTCATGTAAAAAGTGATGTGAAAATTGGCGATAAAGTTCGTATCTCAAAAGTGAAAAGTGTTTTTGCTAAAGGGTACCTTCCGAATTGGACAGAGGAGGTATTTACAGTATCAAGGATTAATCAAAAAGACTCTCCGACCACCTACAAGTTGAAAGATTACGATAATGAAGAAATTGAGGGTAGCTTTTACCGCGATGAGATTGAGGTAGTCACTGAAAGTGAAACATATTTGGTAGAGAAAATCATTCGATGTAAAAAACGGCAAGGTGAAGAATGGTGTCTTGTTAAATGGGCTGGTTATCCTTCAAGTATGAACTCTTGGATGCGTCGTGCCGACATCTTTCATCTAAGTGATCGACAGTGATTCATGCAAAGTTGTAACTAACAATGTTTAGGGTTTGAGCTATGAATCCAACTGCCTCATTTTATTCACGACCCTCCTATGTAAGTGGCGGAGGACAAATTTACATCGGTGCTCGCCGCCAACGTGGAGGTAGCATACTTGGTGCACTGAAATCTGTTGTAGCACCTCTCATATCCAATGTCGGTAGATCTTTAAAACGAAATGTTTTAAGTAATGCCGTTGGCTTTGCTGGTGATGTTGCTAGTGATCTTTCCAGAGGTAGAAGTTTTAAGAGCAGTTTGTTGAATCGTGGGAAGGAACGCGGTTTAAAAACATTGAAGCAGACCATTGCTGGTGTTACTCAAGGAAAGAAATCACCTAAACGAATGAATAAAGGAAGGAGGAAACATCGCGGAGCTGGTAAGGTGCGATCTTCAGTCAAAAGGCATTCACGCAAACGTCGCAGAGGCTCTAATCATTCATCAGGCGCTAAACGACGACGCTGCTATAACTTCTAATCATGGAGTGTAAAACTTCCGGTTTTTGTTTGTTCGATCAACAAGCCATACAGACAGATATTCTTAGTTCAAGTATTGTAGATTATCATCCTCGAACAGCTGAGAATGCTGGCCCCATTGAATTTGTTATTCCTGGTGGTAGTGATGACTACATAGATTTGAGTTATGCGATGGTTGATTTGAGGTTTAGAATTCAGCAAGCAGATGGAACTGCTATTGACGATGCACATAAAGTTGGACTGAACAATTTACCATTGACTACATTACTTCGTGATGTTTCTCTAACGATTGGAGAGCAGCAAGTGGAAGGTGGTCAAAGCGATTATCCCTATAAATCATATTTCAATCATGTATCACAGTTTCATCCAGCAGCACAAAAAAGTCATATGGAAGCCATGGGATGGTACAGAGATGAAGCAGGAAAATTTGATGTTGAAACAAACAGTGGCTTTGTAAAGCGATCTGCTATGATTAAAGATAGTAGAGTATGTCAGCTATATGGTCCGCTGAATTTAGACTTCTTTAGACAGTCAAAGTTTTTACTGTGTAATACCAGCATGCGACTCAAGCTGACATTGAATAAGCCTGAATTTGCGCTGAATGCATTTGCTAAAGTTGACAATTTTAGAATTCATGTGGAAGATATTGCACTTTACATTCGTCGAGTAGTACCGAATCCAAGTGTCATTAGAGGGCATGCTGAAGGCCTTAACCGCCAAAATGCCATTTACCCCATTCAGCATACAAAGCTTCTCACCTTTACAATTCCGAAAGATCAAAAGAGTTTCATGAAAGATGGCCTCTTTCCATCGGAAGCACCGAAGCTCCTCATGGTGGCAATGGTTGAAAATGATGCATTTAATGGTAATATAAAGAAGAATCCTTTCAATTTTAAACACAATCAGTTAAGTGAAATTGCTTTACGTGTAAATGGTGTGAGTCATCCTGGTCCACCCTACAAACCAGATTTTGCTTCAGATCAATTTATGCGCAGTTATGTTGATTTTATGGATGTTTTTGGCTTTTACAATACGGATGACACCAACGGACTGACTATGAAAGAGTTTAAGAGTGGATATACTATTTATGCATTTGATTTAACTGCTGACAGCGATATTAGTGCACCCTATCGTCAAGCGAACGTGCCTCATAATATTCGTTTGGATTTGACGTTCAAAAGAACACTACCTGAGACGATCAATGTATTAATTTATGCAGTCTTCGATTCAAATATTGAAATTACAAAGTATCGTGACGTGATTCTTCAGTATAATCGTTAATGAGTTGGTTGACTGCTGACGATATTAAGACTAAAGTGCAGCGTAATGCAGACGAAGCGACGTTGAAAGCTTTCGATAATGTCTATTCACTCGATACCTTACCACCTGCAGTAAATCACTATCCCATCTTTATTGTGCTAAACACTCATTCACAGAATTTAGGCGGTGAGCATTGGAAAGCGATCTTTATTGGAGAAGACCGACGTGGTGAACTATTTGACTCTCTTGCTCAACCTCCAAATATACCAACACAGCAGTGGTTGAGAAAACATACGCGTCAATATCAGCGAAATGAACGCATACTACAACATCCACTTTCATCAACGTGTGGTGCTTTTATACTGTACTTCATCTTAAAACGTTTACATGTATCTCGATTTGCATCTATTATTCAAAACTTTTCATGTAATCCATCCTCTAATGAAAAAATGATTTGTAAGTTCTATCATGATTTGAAATAAAAACATCATGTTGGAAAAAATTGTTTTTTATTTTACAATCCGCTGGGTACGTACATACTCAATGAGATAGTCTAGGATCATATTTGCTTGTTCATGAGATTTTAGTCCAGTAATGATCACTTTACTATTATGAAAGATTGCCACATGCACAGGCAACCAACAACTAATGAGAGCTGCAGGAAAAAGTTCGGGTTCATAACACAAACTGTAACTGCTGGTACGAATCTTCAAAAATGATAGACTGTCACTCAATTGAGTAGAGATCACCATATTGTCCACAGTCAGATTCGACATCACACACCTCTCCCTCTTCCATATCCGACGTAGTAGTCTTTGTAGCTCTAAGCGCATTGACTGCGCCGATGAATGAGAAAGGGCGCCGAGAATCTGTACAGTCCCATTTGGGAAGAGTTGAAGATTCCGTGAATTGTTCATCTTCACCACTAACATTTGAGGACGGCCCGGGTAATACTTGCTGTTTGGAAGCTGTTGGCGTAATGTTGTGAGATCGATTTTGGTGTAGAGTCTGAAGCGACGGAGAATGTTGACGATGGTGTAGCGATGGCGCTTCATGATGAAAGAATGAGTAAATTGAGCGATGTACCTTCCTTTTATACTTTTCCCAACTACCTTGATGAAATGTGAAGTTAGTATGAAGTTGGGAATGATAGAGTTGAATTCGCCGATTGTTGACGCGCAGCCAGATGCGATTTCCAATACGTGAATGTCTTTTCATATAGAAGTATTTCAAGTCCTTCATGATATGATGTAGAGATTGAAAATGACGATAAGATAAAGCAAACTGTCTTCTCACATTTCCAGTTGAATCTTTGAAATAGACGTTTCGATCATGATCCGTTTCAATACGTTGTAGGGAATCTAATTTCCAACTCATGGTGCGTGGTAATCATATCTGATTAAGATTTGCATAGTAGGGCGATGAACTCACGACGAATAAATGTCATGATGGAGCGATGTATGTATCTTCTATACTTCTCCCAATTGTATTTGCGAAATGAGAAACAGTTTGCGGAATGAGAATGGTAGATTTGAATTTCATTTCTGTAATGTTGAAGCCAAACTTGATCACCCAAGGAGATGAATCTTAATGTTTCAAAATATTCCAAATCCCTCATGATATCATTGAGGTTGACAAATTGTCGCCATGTTAATGTAATTCCTCTTGATGTATGACCATGAGAATTTTTGAAATGTACGTTTCCATCACGATCAACTCTGATATATTGTACAGAGTCCAAAATCCAAGTCTTCATGATGTTATGCAAAGTTGCAGATTAGCAATATAAAAATGTCGTTTTATCATATTTTGCTTAGCAATGCGGCTACAAAGAGATTTACTAGTAATCGAGCCGCACTCTTTTCTACTCCCATTGATCATGCACAACAGCTAAATGGGAATTGGGAAGTGGGTGTCACTCAACTTGTTTATAGCAACTGTGTCTATACTTTTGATCATGAGGTGATGACTATTAATATGAGGCGTACAGCTGCTTATCAATGTGAAAAGGGGTGCCGAGTATACATTCCACAGTGGTCAAAGAAAGATCTCTTATCATGTAAAAAGTTTATATATGATTTCTTGAATAAAGCGTGTAAACATATTGTCCAATTTACTCCGCACAATGATGATTATAATTATGTACATCATGTAGTTGAGAAAGATTGGATTGTTGGTTTAAGTCCAAGTTTAAGAAATGATTTAGGCTACCTCGCTAGCGCCTTAACAAGCTATGATAATTTTAACGTTAATTACCACATAAGTGGTCATAAACAGTTAATATATCGAGAGGAAGCTTATTATGTAGATCTTATTCCAAGAAATGAGAAGACGTTGGTGAAGAAGATTGTGATTAAGCCAAGAAAGACAAACATGACTCCTGAAACATTATTGAAGAAATTTAATTATCTCCTTCGAGTAGATGACAAACAAGTGGCAACATTGACTTATATTAAATCATCTAATCATATTGCAATAAGCAAATTAAATGATGATGATCTAGTATTAGTTTGTTCAAAAGATTTTCATCAGTTCTTACGACATCGTTCTGCAGCTGTTCATGGAAAATCTGATATGCAACATTTACCATGTGAAAGGCCAAATCAATTTGATACAGAATGGGCCGTATCTTTATACAGAAAGTGTGTAGAGCCTTTTGGTGGTTTCTTACATGAAACAAGAGTGTTGATGCCTCGCATTATTACTTCGGTTAAATTGGTTGTAGATTATTTAAATGAAGTGATTAATGAGCAACATATTTCATTTTCTGAAAAAGAAGGTACTTTGTCTCTCACTATAAGTGGAAAAGGTATTGAACTAATTATGGATAAAACTCTAATGGACATTTTGGGTTTTGACCAAAATATCTTTAAAAGTGGTACTGTAACCAAAGCTAGCGCAGACATGTCGCTATCGCGTCGTATTAACTATTTTCAGATATATTCCAATATTGGTGAAGATGTACGTGTGGGAGATGTTGAAGCTCCATTGCTAGCAATGATACCATACCAGCCAAAGAGCTGCAGTATTTTATCTGAGCATACTTTCAAGAAAGTGCATTATACAAAGCTGAAATCAAACTACATCCCACAAATTGATATTGCCATTTATGACGATGCTGGTGCGTTGATTCCTTTTCATAAAGATGCTGTGACAAGTATCACACTCCATTTCCGAATGAAGAGTTAATGCAAACGTATGCTAATATATTTTTCCAATGTGAATAATATGGAAAGTGAAAATAAGGACTCGTTTCTAATCTACTTGCCCAGTAATGCTTCTATGAATAAATTTCCCAAAAATAAACCATCAGACTATCGAGTAGAATTAAATCGCCCACTGCATTTAGAAGGTGAATGGGAGGTTGGCGTTTCTAGTATTTGCTATGATAGCAATATTCAGAATGTGAATGATTTGGAAGAAATGATATTAACTCCTCGCACCCATGATGGAATAACGATGAATAATGCATTTCAGTTCCCATACAATTTAACATCAGATGGAAAGTGGAACTATGAATGGATTCAGATAAAATCAGATTCTTATGAGCCATTTGGGAATGAGAAAATTATTAAGGCATTCAACAGTGGTAATACTTCCATCATGAAGAATAAAAATCAGAAAGCTTATGAGTTTACTATCTATCATTGGAGTGGGAGACAGTTCCTCCGCTTTCATTCTTTTACTAAAGGTCTTACGCTGAGGTTGGATAGTGAATTCTATCCGCATCTCGGTTTTGGTCATGGACTACATCTAACGTCAATTGCTACTGCAAATGTTAGAAAAGTTTATTCAAATCGAATCAACAAATTTCATTATAGATTTAAAATATTTGATGAAGATGTTGTAGAATGCGAAGAACGCATCATTTTGAAAAAGCGTGGTGTTCAACCTTTATCACTTATTGAGTTAGTAAAACGATGGAATGAGACTGTGGGTAAGAAGTATGGAGAGAAAATTATGGCGGACAAAAATAAGTTGGTTATTCAGAAATATAATGACAAACTTACAGTTTATTTCTCTCCAACCTTGCGTCATTTTGTAAGACATTATACACCTATTATTGGAAGCGGTGTGGTGTATGCTTCTCATGAATATCACACTAAAGCTGATTCAGTTAATGATGAATGGTGGGTGGACATCTATGGCGATCGCATCAAGAAAATTTACCAGTCTTATGAAGAATCTAAAGTTGCTATCAATATAATGCCGCGTCTATATCATACAGTTGAAAGCTTCATTCATGTAGTAAATCCTTATATACAACAGAAGTTGAAGCATGTGATGAAAAGTAAATATGATGCAAAGACACACCACATTTCGTTTTCAATTGAAAATCAACGCGTTGTTCTGAAACTGGGTGATGACATTCAATGTCAATTGAGTAAAAATTTGAAAAAACTCTTTGGTTTTTCAATGCTACAAACAGTGTTTGCTGCTGCGCATACGATTGGTATAGAAACACCAATGACACTTGATAAACATGAACAGCACCTTTACATTCAAAGTGATTTGATTCTACCTATTTCTGTTGGTGAGAAAAAAGAATACATTTTACGTGATTTCATTCATGATAAAGACGCTTCATATGGAATAGTCGAGAAGATGTTTGAATCTATTTTCTATCATCCCGTCGTCAAACAAACTATACCCTCTATTGCTATCAAAATTACCAATGGTTTACAAGAGTGCATCCATGTGAAAGATACTAAATCCCTCATAACGTTAGTGTTTCGGAAAACAAAGTGAAGTCATTGTGATATGTTTATTGAAATATGTACATGAATGTGAAGCAACAGACTTTATACAACATCCACTGAAAATATATACATGAGCGCACTTCAATAAACATTGTTATATACAAAAAGTCTTTTTACTTCGTGAAGGGTGGAAATATACAGGGATAGGAAAAATGTCTTTCAGTGGAAAAGTCATCACATGGGGAATGTACAGATGTGGACACATATTCACAAGGAAAAAACAATCTCATGCGATACATAAAACAACAATGTTTATCTACAGAAATCAACATCAAAATACTAAGTTAAGGATGATTATGCTAAGACGTCTCCTGAATGTGGTAGTGTGAGTTTAATTCTTTTGGGTGGTGGTATGTTTGTGTCAGGATGTCCATGTGGAAGAGATATGTTGTGTTCTAACCAGCACCTCTTATCCTCCCATGCTGAAAGCGCCCGTTTCCTAAAAGTATGAGTTTTGATCTCATGCGACTTAGATTTTAAGATTGTCATATTGACAAACGTTATATTTTTATTTCTATAGGCTTTCCTGAAATTCTTATGTTTCATATTTTGCACAATGGATTTTGATATGCCTTTAGCGCGCTTAATGCTATCATCACTATCCTTTAATTTCATAGAATACATTTTTGGACGGAGGAGAATCATTTCATCTATTTCCTTCCCTGCTGTCTCATCCTTAAAGCAGCCAAGTTTTGCCTTATTTTTGATGGAGTAGAGTGGATGATCAGCAGGATAATTTGATGTATCAAAATATCTTTCCAAAGATTTTCCTACTTCATTGAAATTTAAATCTTTTTGAGTGGTAATACCTAAGAAGAAACTATCTGTATCACCACCCAACAAACGAACCTCTTTTACGAGAGGACATGGTTTTAGTATTTTATAAAAGAGTTGGTACATTTCAAGCTTAGAATAATCTAGTACAGCTTGACCAATATAGATGGGTTTGCACAACTCAACTTCAGATTTTATCATTTTAACACCTATAAGGTCCTCATCGATAATGTCTCTATCGATGAATAGAGGTGATGAGGTCAATTTGTGATACTTTTGATCATCATTAACTAGTTTGTAGTTTACGCGCTTTCTAACATCCTCCATCGTCTTACCAAATAGACTGTTGTTCTTATATTTATAAAAATCTTTTTCAAAGTTATTTTGGGCTAGTGCACGTTTCTGGCTGTTGCTATCAATATATGGCTTGAGGAAGGCTTTCTGTCTAAATTTAATAATGCGGTGAACTCTTTTTAAAATCATACCCATTTCTAAATAAAATTTTAAGATGCTAAAGTGGACTAGATAGTTTTCTTTATCATACTGGGTGAGTAAAAGTTTGCGACAAGGCTTATAGTCGGGTTGTCCACATGATTCTAAATCTTTATGAAATTGTTTCATAAAGTCGGAAAACATATCTTTACTCACTTCACCTGATTCGGGTGCGAGTGGAAAATCTACGGTTTTATGTTTAATATTATTTGGATAGATTAGATCTATCTCAAAATAATATCCCCAATCACCTTCATCTGGAATTGCTAGTATGTTAGAAGGGTTGGAGAAATGTTGAATATCACTATCATCTAACCAGCTAAACTCAGAGTGAGGTAGCGGTTTGGATAATGAACTACCATACAAATTATTTTGGTCATAATACTTCAGATGAGTCTGGTCATTGCCTACTGTTTCAGATTTTAACCTATGTTTATTTACAAATGTGAGACCACCGCGAATTCCTCGCTCAAATAAATTATACATCTCTGGATCTTGTAAGAGATGAATGGTCTCACCAGTCATTTTAAAAGCAGACTTAAATGACATGGCTGGCAGACTGACAAAGTGGACGGGATCTAACTTATCTTCTTCTAATGCCACTCGTCGAAACTCCTGAAATACATCAGCCAGCAAAAATACATCTAACTTAAGGTAGGCAATCATATATTCGCCAAATGTATGGCAGTCAAATTTTATCCATGCATCTTGTGCATGATCATAATCTTCGGTCTTACATTCTGCGCCGGTCAAATCATTTTTAAATTTATCTATGGGCGGAAGAGAAGTCTCGCCGAGTTTACTAATCGCATCAAAATATGCATATGGAAAGACTCCTTTCCGTGTGATGACTTCATCGGTTAGATTTGGGTATTGTTTCTTAAGATTTTGTGTTAGTGGAAGAGACTTTAGATTTTGCACGAGAGAGGCCAGTGAAGCAGTCATAAATTGGTAGGAATCTAAAAATTTTATATCAAAATAGACCGTCTTATTTTCTTTAGTTTTATCGACAGGCACTTTTGCTGTCATGGCCATAAACTTCTCTCTCGTTTGCGCTATTACATCAAGCTTCCACTCTTTCATTTGACCTAAACCTCCTTTTATTATCATATGGCTGTCGTAGCCCTTGAAATTATGGAAAATGACGGGTAATGTACGCCGTTTCATCCTAAGTGAAAAATTGCATTTTGAACAGAGTGCGTTTCTAAATTTAGCAGTGATGTGATCATGGTCGCGCACTTTCTTAATCTTATCATCGTCAAATGTTTTCCTACATTTGGGGCAAATGTTGCAACTATCAAATTTTGCTTGATCATCTGCTGTCATATGCAATGATCTGCGATAGAGTTCACCATCATGTTTTTGTTGAAATTTTACAGCCTGTTCGAGGAATTGTAGGAATTGGTAAATACAATCCTCACCTTGCCAGACGCGCATTTTATTTTGCCTACCCCTAAAGTGATCATGCCATACTTCATAGCAGGAAATGGCTGCTGGTCGATGGATGTTATCATCGATATAACATTCGATGTCAGCATAGATGACACGAAGAGGACTTAATTCATCACCATTCTCTCTATATGAAAACTCCTTATCTTTGGGCATGCGCTCCATTTGCAGTTTACCTCGCTTACACCATTCGTAATGAGTTTCAAATTTAGTTTTCCTCCTAAAGTGGCGAATACATCTGTCGCAGTAATATAACTCTCTACTAGAGTTTTCTAAGTGGTGGTATAAGCGAGAGATTTTGGGAATACCGCAGTAGTGCCATTCCTCACTATCATCCTGTTTTACTAATAACAGGTTTACTGTACGTTCATAACAACTCGAACGCGAGTTGTAGCGCACACCCTTCAATCCTTTTTCCCAAACATGGAGAACTATTTTGATGTTGTTCAATTTTTCAAATTTTTCTATATCTTTAATTTTCATATCGTCACTATTACAGTCATCGAAGTTTAATTCATTCTCCCACTGTTGATACTTACTCTTGCGGTATCGACTATTCTGCACATCATTATAGTGGAGAATGGAGAGGACGGCATACTTAAAACATTGCGATTCGCAATCTACAGAAATGACTGCTGCTTTATTTCTTAAATTTTTCGGAAGTTTAAAGGAGCCTCGACCACTATGATTTCCTAATAAACTGATTTTAATCATGGCGGTCTCAATACCATCAAAAACGAGTCCACTATCACGCTCGTTAAATTTATCTATATTTAATTTTAACCCTTGGATATGAAAATTTATCCAAGACTCACAGTCTACAACTTCGGTTGCAGGAGAGGAGGGTATGTGAAACTCCAACCTCTCTATTATTTGTCCAGTATGGTGGTCGATTTTTACATATTTTATTTTAAGATAGATGAGCGCCTTCATCCTAAAATTGTCTAAATTGTTGAAGAGCGCTTCTATCAATGATGAATTTTGATGAAACCATTCCTCAAAGTTAGCAATGGTTTCTGAGGAGTCCATCTGGTAGTTCCTCACTAAATTATTTATGGACACTTCAGTGAGTCGGATAGAGGAGGTACCGTTGGTGTAGGTATCGTTCGCGTGTGTATGTTGAAGTCTGTGCGAAGATAGTTCAAAACGTGTCTCGAAAGACTGAGCGCACAAGTCGCAAGAAAAGGAGACATCGTTAACAGAATCATCCCTACCTTCGGAGATTGATGCCGGCTTAGGTTGACAAACACCTCGCTTGATGTGTCGGGTGAGATCACGCTTCCTCGTGAAGATGTGTCCACAGTCAGCACATTGCCGATCGTCGCATTCCCGCGACAATGTTGATATGGACTCGCACGAGATGGAACTGGTATCACCTGAAAGAGAAATCATTCTTTCATCTCTGTTCAAGTGTCAGTATATTGTTACAACCTACCTTGACTCAACAACTCTAAACTTTCCTCGAGAAGGGAGGGTGTTGGTGATGAAGTTGATGCCTGAAATTGAGGAAGATGCTATTAGCCACACGTTTGAGGGAGATGAGAGAGGAAATTTTCAACTTACCATTTGAACGAAATTATGTTTAAGCTTGATACTTGAACAAGATAGAGACTTCACTCAAATTTGGAATTCACTAAAGAGCAGTTCACTTGTACGCCTCAAATACAGAATTCGCTAGACAACAGTTCACTTATGCGTCTCAAAGACAGAGTGAAATGATACGGATGTCACTTTGCTTATATACTTTCATTCTCTTCATTCATTGGATGTTCATTCTGATTGGTTGCTTGTTGATACTTAAGAATTAGAAAACATTTCAAAGTCATTATTCACAGTCAACATGACAAGCCCTCCGACAACATCAAACACAAAATTCTCTTCTCCATGCTCAACACCAAAGGCGCTCGTTACACCAAACGCTCCAAGAAAGGCGAAGGTGGAGAAGGTGTACCAACTGGACGATATCAGGAAGTTATCATTACCAGCGGATGAGGAAGAGGAGAGTGTATGTGAGAAGGAGTGTCCCGACTTAACAGGCGTGAGGTGGAAGTATCTCCAGTACGATACTGACGATGTGATGGAGATCAACAGCACGAAATTCCTCCACCAATTATGGGAGTGGTACACCCCTAACTCCCAGCCACGAACTATGGCAGAGTGGGAGTATATTGATAAAGTGAGGCTCGCAGTGGAAGAACGATTAAAGCAACTGAACTGTTTTTGTTATCTATGTGAAGCCAGACTCTGGGACGATATTGACGATGAAGACCTTTTGAAATACATGCCATAATAAATTTTTATTTCGTATTATCTTTGCTTTCATACTGACGTACTTGAATGGGGCTTCAGTGGATGATTTAACCATGTATACATTTTCATTTGGAAATAGTAGCACGCTTAGTCTAACTTGTAAATCTTAAAACATTTCATATGGACGATGATGATAGATGAAATAGTGTCAAATAAAATTAAGATAGCTTACACTTCTGATACAGGGATAGCAATCGACTGCGATCCATGTGTAAAGAGCTTGTTAGACTACGGATGGGGTTAAGTGGATGATTTAACCATGTATACATTTTCATTTGGAAATAGTAGCACGCTTAGTCTAACTTGTAAATCTTAAAACATTTCATATGGACGATGATGATAGATGAAATAGTGTCAAATAAAATTAAGATAGCTTACACTTCTGATACAGGGATAGCAATCGACTGCGATCCATGTGTAAAGAGCTTGTTAGACTACGGATGGGGTTAAGTGGATGATTTAACCATGTATACATTTTCATTTGGAAATAGTAGCACGCTTAGTCTAACTTGTAAATCTTAAAACATTTCATATGGACGATGATGATAGATGAAATAGTGTCAAATAAAATTAAGATAGCTTACACTTCTGATACAGGGATAGCAATCGACTGCGATCCATGTGTAAAGAGCTTGTTAGACTACGGATGGGGTTAAGTGGATGATTTAACCATGTATACATTTTCATTTGGAAATAGTAGCACGCTTAGTCTAACTTGTAAATCTTAAAACATTTCATATGGACGATGATGATAGATGAAATAGTATCAAATAAAATTAAGATAGCTTACACTTCTGATACAGGGATAGCAATCGACTGCGATCCATGTGTAAAGAGCTTGTTAGACTACGGAAGAGAGAAGTGTGTTATGTTGCGTGTGGCGCGTGAGTGTCCTCCCATTTCATTCCATTCATTATTTTTCTTCCCCTCTGCATTCCATATCCGAGGATATGTGGCGGGCTTGGGACCGCTTTAGCTGCATTAGAAGGTTGGCCCTTAAAAGAGCCCATGGGTCGTTCTCCGTCCACCGACACTCCTCTCACTTCTGCAAAAACTCTGAAAGAAAAAGAATAGGAGATTAGATGAGCTACAAAAATGATCATGTTGAGGAAGCTTACTGGGAACTTTCTTCCGAACTTTTCGGACGACGAAGTCTTCAAGCTGGCCGGTAACGTCCATACTCATGTGGAGACATCGGACTCCGTCGCCCTCATAACACTGCTGTGTTACGTTGGGATCATCCGTGATGGTTGGGGCGTCGCACACATTGTTCTCAAAGAGGGGAAGATGGACTTCATACACTCTCCTTTTTCGACACTTCAAACGCTCATGCAGTCGCTCCACTTCACCCGTCAACCTCTTATTAATAACCTTCACCTCCTCCGTCTCCTTCACCACGCTTCGCATCCGCTCTATCTCTTCATCCTTCCTCGACACACTCGCCTGCAAACTCTCCACCAAACCTGCCTTCCTCATCAACTCGCTCCTTTCCGCCATCCATTCCTTCTCCTTCTTTCTCAAGCTCTCCAACTCTTCCCTTGTTGCCCTATACCCCTCAACCTTCACCTTCAGCTCTTCATTCTCCTTCAAAACTTTTCTATTATTACTTTCCAAAGCCATCACACGATCCTTCATTCTCACAAATACCTCCGTGTCATACGCCTCTTGCTGCCGTGGCGATGACGCTGCCATCGGCTTAGCCACTTCCTCCCCCTCCCACTCTTCCTTCAAATCCGCTATGTCCCCAAACAAATCTTCCATCACCGCATCCAAATCAACATCATCCTTCTTCTTCATATTCGCTCTCAACTCAACTTCCTCATTCGAACTCCCATCACTCGAACTCCCCTCACTCGCATTCCTCACCACTTTCTCCCCAATCACGTCCTGTATCGCTGCCACCGCCTTTGTCACCTCTTCCCTCTCCAACAACTCTCCCTCAAACCATGCCTTGAACCCCTTCTCTCCGATGTTCCCACTCTCACACTGCAAATGCGCCTTCATAAATTCCTTCTCATCCCCCATCACACATTTCCGACAAGACACACACAACCTCAACATCACTTTCCTCTCATGGCCCATCGTCCCCTCTTTTTCTTTTAAATGTTTCTTGAGTTCGCTACCTCTAGCAATCTTGCCACAACTGCACTTCCCCACTAGCATCTTGGCGTTACTCGCTTTCGTCATGATAATTCTGTAAAGATAGAGTAAAATTTGATAGCAAGTGTTTATAGGATACTACTTGCTGATATGTATTGAAAGACTAAGTCACCAAACATTTGATAGCAAGTCAGCAACCGTTTGGGTGTTAAGCTCTTGAATCCGTTACAGGCATTACTCAGAGGGGATCTTATCCCAGCTCCAAGGCCTCGACCCACAAATCCAACCTCGATCGGACAGAGCGTGCGTCATATCACTGTGTTGGTATCCGGGCCCCAGTTTTGACATGAAAACCGGTGGAGTTATTTACAAGAGGAAACGACCCAAGTCACAGAGACTCATAAACGACTGCTTTTTATTCAAAAACTTTAATTATTATCATTAAATATGAATTTAAATTTTTCAGTATTTTAGTACTACTCATAAAACGTTTATAAGTAGTCTGTCACCTTCAGCATAGCAAACGCTGTCGAATGTTTTTTGAATCAAGTCTAAAGGACTTGTAGAAGCAAAGTTATAGCCGTTTGAAGATTTCGGCCTACTATCATCAAATGGTCAGTCATGCTATACTGACTAACCTATAAGTCTGACACCTTAGCTGATATCAGCAATGTAAAGTCAGAAGTCCGATATCGCACCTCAAGAGAAACGACTTACCTGTAGTCAGTTTCTCAACTTAGTGAAATTCCTCTCCCGATCCCGTTCTTATATACCCTGTGAATATGCAATCGATAAGAGGGGGGGGGACGTCAGTGAAATTTCAAAATTTGATGAAAAATGTTTTGGTGACGGTCCCAGGTCGAAATTCCACACTTTGGAAAATTTTCAAATTTTTACCCATACAAAGCCACTCTGACACTTAGGATTTTTTCAGGTGAGCGAGCTCCGACCTAAAATCTTGTAACCGCTCTAACTTTTGAACGAAGACAGATAGGAACAAGCCGATTGTTTCACTGAATTTGTCTCACTCTTAGCTTTCAAACGAGCTATCGCACGACAAAATCCGTCCACTGGAAGCCAAAATCGAAGCAAGCTGTCCAGAGGGGGGGGGACGTCAGTGAAATTTCAAAATTTGATGAAAAATGTTTTGGTGACGGTCCCAGGTCGAAATTCCACACTTTGGAAAATTTTCAAATTTTTACCCATACAAAGCCACTCTGACACTTAGGATTTTTTCAGGTGAGCGAGCTCCGACCTAAAATCTTGTAACCGCTCTAACTTTTGAACGAAGACAGATAGGAACAAGCCGATTGTTTCACTGAATTTGTCTCACTCTTAGCTTTCAAACGAGCTATCGCACGACAAAATCCGTCCACTGGAAGCCAAAATCGAAGCAAGCTGTCCAGAGGGGGGGGGACGTCAGTGAAATTTCAAAATTTGATGAAAAATGTTTTGGTGACGGTCCCAGGTCGAAATTCCACACTTTGGAAAATTTTCAAATTTTTACCCATACAAAGCCACTCTGACACTTAGGATTTTTTCAGGTGAGCGAGCTCCGACCTAAAATCTTGTAACCGCTCTAACTTTTGAACGAAGACAGATAGGAACAAGCCGATTGTTTCACTGAATTTGTCTCACTCTTAGCTTTCAAACGAGCTATCGCACGACAAAATCCGTCCACTGGAAGCCAAAATCGAAGCAAGCTGTCCAGAGGGGGGGGGACGTCAGTGAAATTTCAAAATTTGATGAAAAATGTTTTGGTGACGGTCCCAGGTCGAAATTCCACACTTTGGAAAATTTTCAAATTTTTACCCATACAAAGCCACTCTGACACTTAGGATTTTTTCAGGTGAGCGAGCTCCGACCTAAAATCTTGTAACCGCTCTAACTTTTGAACGAAGACAGATAGGAACAAGCCGATTGTTTCACTGAATTTGTCTCACTCTTAGCTTTCAAACGAGCTATCGCACGACAAAATCCGTCCACTGGAAGCCAAAATCGAAGCAAGCTGTCCAGAGGGGGGGGGGACGTCAGTGAAATTTCAAAATTTGATGAAAAATGTTTTGGTGACGGTCCCAGGTCGAAATTCCACACTTTGGAAAATTTTCAAATTTTTACCCATACAAAGCCACTCTGACACTTAGGATTTTTTCAGGTGAGCGAGCTCCGACCTAAAATCTTGTAACCGCTCTAACTTTTGAATGAAGACAGATAGGAACAAGCCGATTGTTTCACTGAATTTGTCTCACTCTTAGCTTTCAAACGAGCTATCGCACGACAAAATCCGTCCACTGGAAGCCAAAATCGAAGCAAGCTGTCCAGAGGGGGGGGGACGTCAGCCGAAAATTTTTTCTCTCCGATTTCGCTGGAAACATCCTTCCTAACCCAAAATTTCACGTAGATTCCGAATCTGGCCTCCGTTTTCTCATCCGATGCTTCGTTTGGGCGCTACACACCAAAACGTCCCAAATTCTAACTCTGTCGTTTTTTCGAAAAATGTTGAAAATTTTTTCTCGCCGATTGCCTTGAAACTCACTATACAGATAAAGAATTTCACGCTGATTCCAAATCTGAAATCCGTTTTCCAATCCGATGCTTCGTTTTGAAGCTAGAGCCCAAAACGTCCCAAATTCTAACTCTGTCGTTTTTCACCAATGTCCCAAAATCTTAAATGGCGTCTCACATCTAAACGAAGACAGATAGGAACAAGCCGATTCTTTCACTGAATTTGTCTCACTCTTAGCTTTCAAACGAGCTATCGCACGACAAAATCCGTCCACTGGAAGCCAAAATCGAAGCAAGCTGTCCAGAGGGGGGGGGACGTCAGCCGAAAATTTTTTCTCTCCGATTTCGCTGGAAACATCCTTCCTAACCCAAAATTTCACGTAGATTCCGAATCTGGCCTCCGTTTTCTCATCCGATGCTTCGTTTGGGCGCTACACACCAAAACGTCCCAAATTCTAACTCTGTTAAAATTTTGAAGAAAAATTTTTTCTCGCCAATTGCCTTGAAACTCACCCTACCGATGCAGAATTTTACGCTGAATCCGAATCTGGCAGCCATTTCACCATCCACGACAACCTAGACGGTCGCCCACGTCAACCTAGACGGTCGCCCACGTCAACCTAGGCGGTCGGCCACGTCAACCTAGGCGGTCGGTCACGTCAACCCATACGAGACCAACACATCCGAGTCTCACACTCTGTCGTTGCAGAGGGGGGGGGGAGTCAGCGAACATGTTGTGAACCCACCTGGTCGGCACACCACGACAGACTCTGTCGTTCCAGAGGGGGGGGGGACTCAGACCCGAAGCACCACGGCGGCCGACCACGACACTCTGCCGTTCCAGAGGGGGGGGCGCCGGTCGAGTGTTTGTCACTTGCTTACTACTATCCGCCTTTACGGCCTATTTTAAGTATGCCAAAAGCCTACAATACTACCCTAAGTAGGTGGTTGAATCAAATTCTGAAACCATACATTCCTCGCTCTTTAGACCTGAAAGACTCCTTCGAATTCGTTGATTCGATCAAAGATATTTCTCATGACCATTTTTATATGGTTTCGTATGACGTAGTGAGCTTATTTCCGAGTATTCCTCTCGATGATACTTTCAATCATATTTGTAGTCTAATTGATTTTACCAGCTTTCCGGTCGATAAAGGAACCCTGATTTACCTCCTAAATTTATCGTGCAAAAATATGATGTTCCAATTTAATGATAATCTATACCATCAAATCGAAGGCGTTGCCATGGGATCGATCCTCGGCCCAACTCTGGCCTCTTTTGCGATGAATTTAATTGAGTCCAAAATTATTGATTTCCCCATGTACTATCGTCGGTATGTTGATGATATTTTTGCAATCGTTGGAGACGAAAAGGATGCTGAAAAGTTTTTGCATTCTCTTAACAATATTCACAGTAGCATTCGTTTTACTTGTGAGAAACAGGTCAATAATCAATTGAAATTCCTTGATGTCATGGTCACTAAAAATGCTAATTCTCTGAATTATCATATCATTGGCATTTAAAAGATATTAACACTGGTTTGTACATTCCAAACAGTGCTCATGCTCCTGTTCGTTATAAAACCTCGGCTATTCGCGCCTTGATTATTCTAGCTAAGCGTTTAAGTAGTAGTCAAAATGCCTATGAAAGCAGTTTCTCTGTCATCAAAAGTATTTTCATTGCCAATGGCTACTCTAATGATCAAATCGATAGAATTAAAAATAATGTTGACAATTTCCAACCTAGCGATCGTGATATTAAAAACATATACTGGCGCCTCCCTTTTGTCAAAAATCTTGAGAGCCAAACTAGAAAGACTGTTGATAGTTTGAACAAATTCCTTCCAGCGAATCATAAAATTATTGTTTCTTACAGAACACTTAAGACTGCTAACCTTTTTCCTAACAAAGACAGGTTGAAGTTTAGTCTCTCCTCTGATGTAGTTTATAAATTTTCCTGTAAGCTGTGCTCAAGCAGCTATATTGGTGAGACTAAGCGTCATCTCTACACTAGAGTGAAAGAACATATTCGCGGCATTCCTAATGAAACTGAAATTTCTAAACATCTGCACAATGCGGACTTTGACGATTTTACGATAATCTGCAAAACCAAGTACACGAAAATAGCTGAAAGTATTGCACTTTGCCATAGCAGTGACAGAACATTGAATGAACACGATTCGTCATACTAGTTGAGGGTCTTTCTGTGACCTTCGCAATTTCTGTGACCGACGAAATTTTACTGATCACTTCTCCTTTAGTTTTAATCATTTTAGTATATAAGTCGATTTATCCATGTCTGTACATACACCTGAAGATGGTCTGAAATAGACTGAAACCGGTCGTGACACATCGACTTTTCATTTGTGAAATGAATTTGGGCAGCCTCGCGTGCTTTCAAATTGAAATTCACTGCCCAGGGTCGGGGTGAAGATTCGGCCCGGTTCCCACTCTAGATGTGCAAGATGCCATCCATATAAGGTATCCCATTTAAGGCAGTATAGCAAAGGGGGAGTGATGATAACAGCATCAAGATCTTATCATTTTCTCGATAAGTAGTGTACAAATAAGCATTCAATGTACAAGTTGGATTATCTCATTCGTCAGCATATTTTAAGACGCTTGAATTTGCATTCCTAGTTAGAAATAAGATGTATACTTTCAGACACCTTTGAAGCTCTTGATCGTCATCCGAAATTTTGAAAATCAGTGTATTTGCATCCTCTTCAATTTTTCGAAATTGCCTGTTCAATTCTTAGTTCTTAATTCTGTGATTTGAAGCATCCACATAAGAATCAAGTGCAAAGCAATGAAGATGTTATCTTTCTGTGCCATGAGTAATCTTTTCTTGAAGTGAATTCATATCACAAATAACAAAATCAGTGAAATGATTTGCATATTTTTCATCGTGTCGCTTTTTCCTTTTGTTGATAAAATGGATTTTGTCATTTTCAATTCCCTGGCACTTGAAGGAAAGAAAACTAAAATCACAAAGGAAACGGAATTGTGGCTCTGTTTAAAGATGAAAGGAACAAGATCATGCGATATTTCATCGCTTCTACTTGACCTGGACTTGAATATTGTCATGAATATTTTCTACTCCGCCCATAAGAGCAAAGTCACAAGTTGACCGGCTAACTGTCGACATCTTTGCCCTCTTCTTTCTCCACTTCATTGACCGACTGTGATCTCAAAGGACTAATCACGATCTCTCCTACCCACGGGAAACAGTGAACGTTTGAAAGAAAAGACCGACAATAGATCATTCGTCCACACTTCAAAAATTGTCAGCATTGAAAATGTTTGGCTCGTCGTGCTGCCTTCTGTATGCATTCAGTTTCTTGATGTGTTTAACCTTGCTTCACACTTTTGTTGTCATTGAAATGTTGCGGAGATGACTTTCATCACCTTTACTACCTTCTTAAAATAGTATATTATCTGAAATTCCATGATAAAGTGCACTCTGTTAAATCGGGACAATCCAGTCTCTTTATTAATACAAACAACAATTCCTCGCTTTTGATCAGAATATTTCTATTCAAAGATCTTCGGTTAATTGGGATCGCTTAATTCGCTTTATCAGGACAATTTTGATCTGCAAGACACTGCACTCCACACAACCAGGAAACTGCTAGTCTAAATGGTGAGATTGCATGCAGGTGACCGGTGTGGAAGTATTCTGGAAATTTGCAGCATGTAGTGAGGTTTGAGTTGAGCAACCAGGAAGATTTGTCTGCCTCTCACCTCACTCCCAAATAACGGCAGTAGACTGTGCGGTATTTTTCCTACCATGAAGACAGCTGACTTACCTGCATGCTGTATTGAATTGCAATCACTTGATGAAATCCTTGAAATCTACGTTAAGTGAGCTTGACTCAAATTTAGTTCCGATAATTCTCAATTTCAAGCATTGCATGTAGAGGCACGTGTATGCATGCAGTACAGCAAAAATCTTCTAATCGAGCGTATTTTTGCATGTATCACAAGAATCTTTCAAATTAAATTCGCTTTGATTTAAGCGAAAATCTTCTTCAGTTCATCTGATATAGCTATACTGGAAGCATAAGTCGCTAATTCGGGGCACCCTCTTAATCGAGAAAAACAAATTTCCTGAGGTGTTCTGAATAAGCGGAGTGAATTGCATCATGCTTCTCCGATGATACTACACTGGTGACAATTATTTTGCATCTTAAATTTGCTACGATGCTGATCGCTCTTGGTGATGAAGTCCCGACTTCACTCATTGTGTATACGCTGCACAGTTTCCACTTCAACGTCGATGCTTTCACCTGGTCTCGACCCTTCTCTAATAGGTTGTTGAATTGAGAAGAAGCAGTGCAAAATTACCTGAGCAAAAAAATTAAAGCAATATAAAACTAACAAAGAACATCATACGAGTAATTATTGTTTCAAGACATTTGAAAAATACACGAGTTTATTAAAATTTGTAGCCTACCCGCAACATTTCACCTATCACGTCCAATTTTTTAACTTGTATTTCAAGGGAATCAATGTTGATGTATCTTCTTGCCGTTATTGAAAAATGTAAGACAGCCGGCATGTTCTCGTGCAATTTTGAAGAATGATTTCGAATAGATGAGAAATTATTGACTTTCTCATATTACTGGCTTGATAACTAGAATATGAGATGAGAAAAACCATTTCAAGGGATACAAAGTTTCATTTAAAGGACAACATAGAGTTTGAATAAAATATTTGCAAGTATTTGTTGAAACTACTTCCTCTTGTGGCAGTGACAATTTGGATGCTCTATTTCTATCGTAATAAGAATTGTAAAATCCCAACACATCGTGAAATATGTACATGCGCATCGGAAGTTATGGCAGCATTAAGCGGAATGAAAGGCATGTTTTTCATGAAATTATTTTAACTTCATGAGATTGTGCTGTACTGTGCAAATAGTTAAAAGCAAGTTCAATCATTTTTTCTGATTGTATCTGACTGCAGTTGTAAACACAGACAAAGCCTTTGCGGTTGAATTGGATATTAAACTGTAATAATGTCGTCAATCCTAGCGATTTGAGTATGAAAGCTGTTCAAGAATTCAGCTGTTTTTGACAGAAATCTCTCAATTGATACGTTACTTTAGAATGAAAGCAGTATGTAGCCCTTTCCCAAATTAACTCTGCAACACTGCCATAGGCTCAGTGCGGGGTTTATTTGCTTTGACTCGGCGCCTCTCGCGGTCATGAATATTGCTGAAACTCGCAAAGAAACGTTGAGGTTTTCCTGTCAACAGCAGATGCTGTTCGATAGCGAATAGAAAACTTCTTGCTGGGATCATATCACGTGAAAATGAATAAACATAAGATAGCAAAATTTCGTCAATTTGCGAGTATGGGAGTGAGAACGTAGAACTACTTATAGAACCAGGCTGAAGAAATTCTAGTTCAATTATTTTAGCAAGACTTTTAGATATAGAGTATTTCATGACATTTCAACTAATATAAGATTATTTCGTACTGAAGTTTCTTCCCTGACATTTTTTAATCTCCAGCCTTGGTATTACCGTTTCAAATAGTCCGAAATACTGCACTAAAATGTCAGAATCTATACGGTGTTATTAAGTAAACACCCTGAATTAACCAGCCTTCAAATGTTCAGGAAATACATGTAGTATTTCTTCACTATCAAAGATAACTCACAAAAGTATGCGAAAATTTCGTATAAAGAGGTGTTGATGTCGTCTGTGCGATGGTAGCAATTATCATGATAAATCATCCTGGATTTATCATTTTTAATGTAAAGGATTTTTTCCTTGTCTCAAAATCCTTTTTTGTATTTCACTGCAAAATGCAAATAGATGATGAGAAAAACATTTCCTTTGAAATTGCAGCGTTGTCAATTAAGCGTGATAAACTGATGATAGTCTACGAAATGTAATTTATGATGCTTTTCTGTCGGTCCTCTAGGAGCATAACATGCTTAATGTACATATTAAAGTCAGTCTGTTAGACAGCATAAGCTCGGATTGTTAACATGTCATTGATTTCCAACCATTATGGCAAGGCCGTATAAATACCGGTATATAAAGCTGAGTATTATTCATTGAATAATTCAATTTTAGACAATGTTTTTTGGTCACTTTCACGTTTTTAACGCCACGGTTATAGTGTTAGGGAATGCCTGTTTACGTCTGATCAAAATGTTCCAAAAATTCAACAATTAGCTCAACTGGGTAAAGAGATAAAGCTTTTAAAGTTTAACACCTCTGGAAACAGGAAGTGCACAATACATTGGGCGGAGATGCAGCAAGTCCAGTTTGAAAAATGTCAGACAGATTACATTTCTAGTTTATGCGCGCCCCAGACAAACA
Source organism: Prostheceraeus crozeri (assembly GCA_907163375.1). Lineage (NCBI taxonomy): Eukaryota > Metazoa > Platyhelminthes > Polycladida > Euryleptidae > Prostheceraeus > Prostheceraeus crozeri. The sequence continues at coordinate 118,244 of CAJQUW010016702.1, forward strand.
AAGTTGCCCTCCCCCTCCGACACTCGAATCGAGTTTGAGATGAAAAATATAGAAGCCTGCAGTAGTACCGCCGTGTAGATGATCCAAAAGTAATGTTCATAATATTATGTGCCTCAATCCTTGTTCATCATGCCGTTCTTTATCTAGAATTTCAGCCTAAAGTCCGGTCATGGCATGACTAAATTACAGCTCTGTCACACTTACTATGCGAATATATCTGAATCCATGTCAGACTTCCATTTTTAGTAGCTTATAGGAGGTTAAATACTTAAAATTCAGTGAATTTTGATTTTTACATAGGTTTTTGTTAAGACAGCTTTATAAAACTTCCTTATAAAGTCTAAGACCAAGTATTTACAAGTCTAAGTATGTAAGATCATCTGCGGGAGAACGCTACAATTGCGCAATTGCTTAGCCATTAAAATCACCACGAAGCTACAGAAAGCTTGTCGTCACTGGCCGGCCTGGAATACCTCAGAGCTTGACCAATCCGAGTGCAGTTAGGAGATCATTTTGCCAATGTTGTCATGAGCAAAAGTATCCAACACAGAATGGGCAGACCAGCCAACGTTGGAGGCTTCGCCACGTTCAGACAATATGAGAGAAGTTTTACTATTAGGGCCAGCAGAAATGATATTCGCATTCACAGGTGGGTAAAATGAAAAATAATCGAAAAAAATATACCAGACTTGAGACTTGGCAGAATGACTAAGGCTATTACGGCTAATAATAAGCTAAATTTAAAAAAAAATCCTACGAGCAGTTTTTGAGAAAATCGCAAAAAACGACTTTTTTCATACTACTTATAAGTGATTAATTGGTTGTATAAGATAAAAAAATATACCAACCTCCAGTCTTGCACCCTTTTATCTAGATATAAAATAGTGCTCTATGAACAATTTTGAAGAAAATCGTACGAGTAGATCAATCGCAAATAGGTGATATACATAACATTTTTGATTTTTTGCATATAAGTAGTATATAGGCTGGAATACCAAGTTAAAAAAATATACCCAATTTGATATCATGTGTCTATGTCGACAATGACTCAAATACGATATATATTCACTTTCAAGCGATTTGTACTAGTAGTTTTTGTGAAATCATACTTTTTTCGAAAAAAATATTTTTATCAGTAGTATATTTCGAGCATTTAGTATACCCCCTTAAAAAATATACCAACCATAGAAATCTCATAAATTGTTATTGTATATATGAATTATGCCTCTTTCAATTTTTAGCAAAATCCTACCAGTACTTCCTGAGATATTTGATAATAAGTGACAGGTATTTTAGTGATATGAATAAGAAAACGATTGAATTTTTCTGAGTATATATTTCATGATAATCATTATACTTTTGCAATTTACTCTATGGATTTCGTTTGCACGAACGTATGAGTTAGTCCATATAGTACAATACCGTCAGTCTTCCTAACGTTACTGGAATTGGTGGAGCCCCTAAGAAGGTACTGATAACTTCTCCTAAACAAGTTTCACTGGAAACACGATCTCTCCCTTTGCGAAGTTTGATTGGTTTGAAGACCATTTCATCCACCATATCAAATAACACACTAAAACAGTTGAATAAATGCACCGGTGGCTCCAAACTTACCGGTATTCGATTTCCTAACATCAAGGAGATGTATTCCGATCGAGATGCTGCAATTGGACGGTTTTTCGCTTCCGAAACCTTATACCTGGAGGTGTCGAAGGAACTGGTTGCGAAGCAGGTGATCATTTGTACCGATATTGCTGATCTGATACTGAATTAGACCTCCTCAACTGATGAAGAAGAAAATGGAATTTCCCTGAAGATCAGTGTGGACCACGGTCAAGGGTTTCTGAAAATTGGCAAGCCGGATTATTCTAACTCAGTTTCTGACTTTCTGTTATTGTGTGTGGCTGAGGTGTCAGAATCCAGACATAATTTGTTATCGTTGTTGTCTTTGCCACCTTTTGTGAAACTGTTCGAAAACACAAGGTTCACTATATTACTGAGCGCTGATTTGAAATGTCTCCAGCTTCTCTCTGGCATCTCAACCGGAAATGCCAAATATCATTGTGTGTTTTGTGACTGGAGGAGTGGCGAGGGATTCTTTGAAAGAGAATTAACCCTGCGCACTGGACGTGACCACCAAGAACAGCTCCAACGCTTCAAGACCGAATTTTCTGGCAATTTGCTCCGAGCCTCAGAATGTTTCAATTGCATCGATGAATCGTATTTTGAGGATCAAGCACTGAATATTTACAAATGTGCATTCCCAATTCTTCATGTCACATTGGGAATCGTCCAGAATCTTTTTGAAAAGATGACTGCATCTTTGTCCGAAGAGGAAGAACAGGAAATTGAACTCATCCTGAAAGAAATCGATGCAGTGCGATCACCGTATCACGGAAACGCATTCGAAGGCAGGGGCGCACACGCTATTTTGGATAATTTGGATAAGTTTCCTGTGTGTGTCACTCGTACCTCTGCTTACAATGCGTTGAAAAGTTACCCTAGATTTCTGTTGTTGTGTGGCGGAATTCGTCGCCAAGAAGGATGCAGTGGATGCAGCAGTTGATTTTCAAATTGCATTTCAGCAGTCCGGTTTGAAGCCATTCTTGAAAGTTCACATGATTTCCCATGTCCAGGAATACTTGGCCATTATCGATAGCTTTTGCATATTCGAAAACCCCGGTTTAGCTTGGACATGCGAGCAAGCTATTGAATCCTCTCATCACCACTTCAAACAGGTATTGGATAGATTCAAAAGCTCCCCAAAATCGAAAAACCCCTTACTCTTGGCGGTTATCGATTTCAGTTACGTTCGATATTTTACCTGCTTTTCGGACTAAGTGAAAGTAGAACACTACTCCCCGATGAACTGTTTTGTATACAATTACGTGTATAAAGTATTGATATTTTTGTGTTATTGTTCACACCCACATGCTTTTTATCGATTTGTTATAATACTCGATATTGTACCACAGTAACCGTATTGTACTATATGGACTAACTCATACGTTCGTGCAAACGAAATCCATAGAGTAAATTGCAAAAGTATAATGATTATCATGAAATATATACTCAGAAAAATTCAATCGTTTTCTTATTCATATCACTAAAATACCTGTCACTTATTATCAAATATCTCAGGAAGAACTGGTAGGATTTTGCTAAAAATTGAAAGAGGCATAATTCATACATACAATAACAATTTATGAGATTTCTATGGTTGGTATATTTTTTAAGGGGGTATACTAAATGCTCGAAATATACTACTGATAAAAATATTTTTTTCGAAAAAAGTATGATTTCACAAAAACTACTAGTACAAATCGCTTGAAAGTGAATATATATCGTATTTGAGTCATTGTCGACATAGACACATGATATCAAATTGGGTATATTTTTTTAACTTGGTATTCCAGCCTATATACTACTTATATGCAAAAAATCAAAAATGTTATGTATATCACCTATTTGCGATTGATCTACTCGTACGATTTTCTTCAAAATTGTTCATAGAGCACTATTTTATATCTAGATAAAAGGGTGCAAGACTGGAGGTTGGTATATTTTTTTATCTTATACAACCAATTAATCACTTATAAGTAGTATGAAAAAAGTCGTTTTTTGCGATTTTCTCAAAAACTGCTCGTAGGATTTTTTTTTAAATTTAGCTTATTATTAGCCGTAATAGCCTTAGTCATTCTGCCAAGTCTCAAGTCTGGTATATTTTTTTCGATTATTTTTCATTTTACCCACCTGTGCATTCTGATTCAATCAGGATTGGACTGCATCTGCTGTGTATTTTCCTTTCTGATTAATCAAATAATACGGGTTACGTGGAGAGACATCATGCTGTGCCATGACAGACATCAATGAAATACGCATAGCAAGAAACAAAAAATTTTCTATCTTGGCTTATAACGGAATCAAGATATACAATTGTACAGCGAACAGTGCTAAAGATCTATAGGTGCATTTGAACTCAACTTGCCGTTTGTGAGGATTGATGCATTTTATTACAATGAGCCTTTCTTTGTACGATTTCCTTATCCAAAATCCATTAATAGTTTAAAAATATTGTGGTGAATCATGATTTATTCCCTGACTAAATTTCTAGTGATTTTTGCTTGCCTATATCCATTAAAAATAGATTTCTTATCGAATGTGCCATGTAAACAAATTTCTCTATTTTCATATGCGACGTCTTTTTGATTTTATCAAATTCGATCAAAATATCTGAGGAGCCATTCAAATGACTTAGGCTAATGTCAAAATCTGCCTAGCAATGTTTAGCAAAGGAAGCAACTTAATTGCACTTAGACAGATGACTTCATTCAAGAATTAGATCAAAAAGACGGCGTCCTAGTTCTTCAAATTCTCGTCATGCGGTGAGGGGCGATGCATCTCGGCTTCGTGTCCGCCTCCTTCTAATGTGCCCAAGTCAGAGGGCTTAAAGACTTTAAATTAATAATTGAAAAATTATTATAATTTTAAGTAACATAATATTGTATTCAGTATAAAATTATAAATAATATGATATTTAATATAATTAAATAATCCTATGACTAAGAAACGAATCACATATTCTTAAGGATGGAAATTGGCAGAGAAGGAGGTTTTACGGGAAGACTGGACTTCGTGAAAAGAAACTTACAATCGAGCTGTTACACACCAGTCTACATCAAACTGTTTAATTTGAATGACAGTCCGCCATAATTTTCATCATCATTTTCCAAATTGGAAAAATGCATTTGTGACTGATATTTAATAATTGGGATCTTTTCAAAAGTGTCTGACTAACAAGCAATTCGATCTATCGAGATACATTTATATATTCCTAAACGACCTCTCGTTATATCACAATTGGGTTAAAGTTTCCCGTCAAAAATTGTCAAAACTGCGCCATAAAATTTGTTTAAATTACCATCAAATATCAAAAACACCAGAACACTATGAAAATGACTGGTTTTTATAGACACATTGAACTAGCATTGCGTTGTGTTTTTGAAATTGCATGGTGCTGAGTATTGCGTTTTGTTCCAATTTTCTCATGCAGGAAGACATTTAAAAATTATTGAAACTAACTCTTTGTGTGTCATCTACACCACTAGGTAATTTACAGAAAGCATGATAATGACTTTGGGTATCATTTCAAATGTATTCTCATCCATTAATCCAGAAATCCTCATTTTCTTATAATCATTTAGTTTAATATAATGATTTATTTAATTTATTTTTACTTTATTCAGATTAATTACGATGCATGCTGCAAAAGCAAGTACTCTTGGACAGGAACACTGATGCAGTCCATACGCCACATGGTTCCTGATACACTGGTAAAAACAATCCGACTTTTGACGACCCCCAAATAATGAATTTATACTGTCCCGGCATGTAGGTCTATAGGGCCCACCATAAATATGCCATAAAATGTTGGTGATAGTCTTGACAGTCTCTTGATAATTATTTTCATTGGAACAAATTTTTCGAACTCGAGAAACAGAGAGCGCATGACATCAAGCTCACTATCACCAGCACTTTCAAGAAAAATGGCGCTGCAGATAACATGGTCAGCAAAACAGTGAAAAAAAAACAATTCTGACAAACGAATTATACAGTAAATTGGCCGTTAATTGAAAATAGCTTTTTAAACCTCAAACGTCGTAGGAAAGCAATCAATCACAAAGTTCGAAGTTAATCACAACTTCAAAATTAATAAATTGGAAAATTATTGCCTCGACAAATATCTCATTTCGAATGGCTTGAAATCTAAATATAATATTTATACAGTTGTGACCGCTCTCTCTCTCTCTCTCTCTTTCCTCTCTCTCTCTCTCTCTCTCTCTCTCTCTCTCTCTCTCTCTCTCTCTCTCTCTCTCTCTCTCTCTCTCTTCTCTCTCTCTCTCTCTCTCTCTCTCTCTCTCTCTCTCTCTCTCTCTCTCTCTCTCTCTCTCTCTCTCTCTCTCTCTCTCTCTCTCTCTCTCTCTCTCTCTCTCTCTCTCTTCTCTCTCTCTCTCTCTCTCTCTCTCTCTCTCTCTCTCTCTCTCTCTCTCTCTCTCTCTCTCTCTCTCTCTCTCTCTCTCTCTCTCTCTCTCTCTCTCTCTCTCTCTCTCTCTCTCTCTCTCTCTCTCTCTCTCTCTCTCTCTCTCTCTCTCTCTCTCTCTCTCTCTCTCTCTCTCTCTCTCTCTCTCTCTCTCTCTCTCTCTCTCTCTCTCTCTCTCTCTCTCTCTCTCTCTCTCTCTCTCTCTCTCTCTCTCTCTCTCTCTCTCTCTCTCTCTCTCTCTTTCCTCTCTCTCTCTCAAAATTCAAAATTCAAAAATTCAAAATTCAAGGGTTTATATTTCATCAATGAAATTACCCAAAAGGATGGAAATACAAATATTTGAGGAAAAGTAAGCATGAATGGAGAATGACTATCACCAATGTTCTAATGTGTCACTGAACCACATATAGTGTAGATGAAGGATGATGTCGGAGGATGCTTCAGAAAGTCATAAAATGTTACATGCCATGATGATGCTATGATTATACACTATGAGAAAAATATGAACATGATCATTTACTATCCATACGAGTAATAGGCATTACAGCACAGTAAGTATAACGAAGGAGAGGAGAAGTCATGCATGAATCGGAATTGGCATTAGTTTATATCAGGTGAAATGCATAAAATATTACCCATCAGTGTTTGATATTATTCAAGTTATTTTTTCATCATTTTCTCTTTTATTTAAATCAGCAACATCGCTACCCATCACACTTGTTATTTAATGGCGGAGATCGGTCAAACATGTTATGCACATATCATAATATTCTAAATCGCAATAATCATCATGATAATTCAGTGTTGAATCACTGATGTTGCTTTAATATTAATTTAGTATAATAAATGAAAGAAGAATATCTCACCTGTAAATCAAATTGAAAATAACTAAGATGATGTTGCAATGATGGGTTTGGACCGATCTCCGCGTGTTGTTAATAGTCTGACGACAACGGCTTGATTGAATTTCTTTGTTACCTGCACTTGATCGTAGCAGATGAGTATTAGTCATATCTTGCTGCATTCATGGTTAGAAGCTGCATTATTCTTTGTTATTTTCTATTTCTCATATTTACAGCTTTGCCACCTATTGCTGTAGTCCCGGCTTGAGTGTGTTCACTGTGATATCAATAGAAATGCAAGAGAGATGGAAAGTTCTTTTGCAAAACTGGAAGATATCAATGACAATCAAACCACTAACTTTCGCGTTGACTATTTATATATCTATGTATTTCGTACAACTTAATGTGTCAACGTTTGCATAGACTAATGATAAAGCGGTTGGAATTGCATTGTTTTTCATTATTCATTATTTCTGATATCTATGCAGCTTGTAAGGTATTTCGTTAATGACTGTAATTCTCTCGGTCTGAGCTTGTCCATCAAAACATAGAAATCTGGTCGATCGACATTCGCTAATAATGGAATATGCAATTCTCTTACTTCTCTCTCTCTCTCTCTCTCTCAAAACTCAAAACGTTTATTGCCCAACAGTGTGGGAACAAACAAAGTAGATACAAGTATTACAATATTACAAGTGAATGTACTAGAACGCGAAAGATGACATGGATGAATGAAATGGACGAAATGAAAGGTAAAATCGCACAAGCACCATGATCGTCGTTGCATTCCGTAGAGAAGTTGATGGGATGAAAGTCTGAAAATAGCCTGCTGAAGTTTTTTAAAGGTAATGTCAATGAACACAATGAATGATGGGACAATGTAATGAAAGGTCAATTCACATTGAGGAGAGGAGACAAAGCATGCATAAAAGTTGTTGATCATTTCTTTCTTTTAGAAATGCTGTATTTTTCAATTTTATTTAGTGACTTTATTTACACATCACACCCAGCAGCAGATTATTAATCCTATTAATAATCGGAGGAGCGGTTAATTAATTGTAAGTATGATTAATAATTTTAAAACAGCAATACTGGGTACGTACCTGAAATGTGATTGACAATTGATGATTAATTTGAAAATTTCGTGTCTTGACAACCGTCCTCCGATAAAGGCTTTTAGCGAGTGACAGATTTATTTATTTTATCTGCTGACTGCGTCGGTGAGCATTTTTCACTATCGTTCAACAATGCAACAGTGCATTTCAACTACCCTCAGTTTTATTTCATCGCTTCATTCATTAAGAATGCTTTGTCAATAGAAATCTTATCAAACGGCGCTACGTTTTTAATTGCATGCACAGTCATTTCTAATCTCATTTCATGCACAGTTCTTCATTCAACCGCAATATTGATTAGTAAAGTCATTCATGTAGGTAAGGAGACTTATGTGACTACAAGTGTTTATTGACAACTATGAGCGAAATCATTCACCAGTTTTGGCGACAACTCATATCCTAGATATCTAGCCGGATGCATGGCAATATTTCTATTGTGTCAGATATCTTCATTTGCCAACTAAAATGTATCTTGATAATTGTGGCTAATCATGTTAAATATGTCGCTCTTGCTTACAGACGTCAGGTCAACTACTGTTTGCTGTCTATGTCCTTTAATTTCCATTGCTCTATCCATAGACTTCTAAATTTCTCTGGACAGATAGGTGAGCAAAATTTGAAATCATTTTCTACATGTTCAGGCCAACCAACAGTTGTGTTACAGAAGATCGAATCTTGTAGATAATCGAAGGGATAAATGACTATTTGATGTCTCTTGTGCGATTCAATCTAATGCAAAATACCAAATAAATATGCCGCTGCTGGTTGTCAACCTAAATGCAATGGCCAATGATAGTGTAACACCAATGCATTCCGCTACATAACAAGGAATTTTGAATCTGTATAGTTGCATCGAGTTAGTAGAAAGTATTATATCCCAACTAAACATTCCGTCTTGTGTGAACTCCACTTCCATGACCTGACGACAATACCATCACGAAGTACATAGATCATTATCGCTTTAAGAAAGTGAAAAAAATGAAAGTGCAAAGAAGAAAAAATAAAAAAGCGTAATCTAAAGGACAGTGCCATCAAAATTCCTTTATGTATAAATTCTTCTCCAAACAACTACAAAGTTCCGATTCGGCAGGGCCACGTTTTTAAATACATGTCCTGGCAGTGGAAGCACATTCGGAAGATTCTTTGGAAAGAAGATTTTGTCTAAAATCTGGGAAATCATTCTATCTGGGTTTGTGATATCTCAAAGCAATCATGGACTACAAGTGAAATGCTTTCCATAAGTCTGCGAATCTTCCATATATCATCAGAGAGACATCATAACAAGCACATATTCCAATATCACAAGTTTTCCAAAGTTATCAATCTGATGACTTTTTTGTATAATAGCTGGATGACCAGTCAGTAAAAGAAATTCGAAATCGGATTCAGTTGTGTAATACTTGGGAAAGGCTGATAAAATTGCTGGTGCAGTCTACGGACGGAAGATCAACGCTAGATCCTACCAATATCATTGAACATGCTAATTCGGGACCAGAGGAGAAGAGAAGCGCCGATTCCCACACTTTAAATGTCCTGAAATCAAGAGGAACAGAAATATATTTCAAATATTTCTTATATTTCAATGATTACAATGATGGACTAAATAAGCATTCCTAACCTGAGCAGCCACTTCTGGAGGTGAGGAGGTTGGAACAGATATGGTGTGGTGATGGTGATGGAGAGACTTGTACTGAGAAAAAAGGTGCAATCGGATTATTTTTTAAGTGTTTTTGATTAAATGACTGGAGCAAATTATTTTATCTGCTTGTATAATCGCAGATAAAATAAAAAAAATAAAATTGAAGTTTTTTGGACTCTGAGAAATGTTAATGATAGAATATCATGCAGTCAACCACAGAAGATGAAATGTATCCAGGATGTAAATGCTTGCATGCAAGGACTGATTTCAATATGAATGATGCCAGTGGTGCTAGTTGAAAGGCAAAAAAAATGATCTGTAGTGAATGCATTGTCAGAATAATATTGGCAATGCTTGACATCCTGAAGCTGCAAAACTTTTGAATAAAATTTATCATGGGGGTCCAAACGCATCTGTGCTTCAGCCATGCATTCTTTGCTGGAGGCTATTCTATGAGTCCAGCTGAATAGCTGTCTAAGAGAAAATATCTTTAAAAAATGAAAATGGATGGTGCTCAGATAGGCTATCGATATATCTCTTGGTGACTGACTTTCCGATTACTTCTTCGCAAAATCTTGCTGCACATATACATGAATCAGATTTCCGAAATTTCAATGAATAATTCAACAGCAATGTGAAAGAAATTCATGACATCTCATTGAGACATTAGAAAAATCGCAAAAATTGGCTAATAACGCGGAGGTCTAGCACATGTATTCAACGCATAACCATTCATTCTCATGCATCCTTATTCCCAATGTACATAAATATAGACACATACTGTGCTTTACCTGCATTGTTCTGGCAATACGTTCTCTAAAATTTGATAACGCTTGATGACAGTCTATTTGCAGTAGTCTAATTTAGGATTGCTGGCCTGAACATGTATGAGGCAAATTTCAACCTATCTGTCCAGAGAAATTTAGAAGTCTATGCTCTATCCATAGAAATTAACAATACCATAGAAAGTACCTACTTCTGTGGCTCTATCAATATCATAGAAGTAGATAATAGTATAATAGTATAGACTTTCTATGGTATTGTTAATTTCTATGATCAATATATTCGTTAATTGTTCTTATTTGTCCAACTGTTAATGAGTCCATTAAATCATAGAAATCTGATCTTGAAATATCCTTCAAGTATGGAATTAAAGTATTTCTCTCATTGCAGTAGCATGGACAAATAACAAAGAAATGGTAGATGTCTTCGATTTGATCTTGATTACATAATTTACAAATACAGTCTTTGTATGTATCACGATTTTGATACGTTCCAATTTCTGCTGCTAGTGTGTGATTTCCTATTCTGATTTTGATAATATTATTAATTTTAGTTTTGTCGCTGCTGAGTGTAAGATAAAATTTCAATTCACATTGAAATCTACACAGCTGTAAATAATTTAATCCTTTATTGCTGTGTTTGGCACTGTCTATCCACTCCTTTCTGAAATATTCCGTTAGCACGTTATTTATCATCTTTTTTGATCTTCCACTGTAATCCATGCTTTGTATTTTCGTGAATTTGATTTTGTCACATAAATTACTTATTCTAACGCACCATGTATTGCGGAAGGATTTGTGTTCTATATTATATTTTATTTTTTTGAATATTCGTGTGACTAATCAGATATTATCGGTGTTATTTAACTTAAGAAAATAGTTCATTGCTGATTTGTAGCAATAAAATTCCATTGGTTTTATACCAAATTCCCCTATAATGCAATAGCTAGGCGTAGTTATTCGCAAATGGTGAAATCTCTTATAAAATTGCATAATTACACGATTTAAATCATTTAAATTTTTGTCAAAAAATAGTTCACTGCCATATTTCATTTTCGATATCGTTATCATCTCAAATGTTTCTGTTAGTATTCTACCATCAACGTTACAAAATTCCTTTAATGTTTTGGCAGTTACATATGCTGAGGCATTTCCTTTTATGGTCAATTCTTCTATATGTTTTCTATCACTTTTTGCAATCCAAATACCTAAATACTTATATTCCTCCACGACATCAATTGAAGAAGAATAGAAGTCTTTATTTATAACTAGTTTTTCATATTTTTGTTTTTCATTAAAAATCATTATTTTTGTCTTTTCGTAATTTATTCTTAAACCATTATCTACACAAAATTTTTGTAGATGCTTTATTTGTTTAATTATGCCAGTTTGCGTTTCACTCAGAAACAAAATGTCATCTGCATAGATGAGTGTTGTTATATGAATATCTGTTATTTTCACAGGATCAAGATCATCAATATTTTATACAAGTCGTTCAAGAAGTCATTCATATATATGCAAAATAGAGTTGGAGACAAGCTATCTCCCTGAGGAACACCACATTCTAGCTGAAACTCTTCACTCTCTTTTCCATTGAATAGAATTTTATATTTTTTGTCATTTATAATGTGTTCCATTAATGATAAAAAGTTACCGTCAGGAATAATGCATTTTATTTTATTTATCAGTCTACTTTTTAAGACAGAATCAAAAGCTTTCGTAAGGTCAACAAATCATGTGTACAATGGTTTTTTATCATTTTTATATATTTGCATCGTTTCTTTTAAGATCCATATATTGTCAATCGTAGAGTTGTCTCTCCTAAAACCTGTTTGAGACTCATGCAATATTTTGTATTTATCCATCCAAACATTTAATCTATCATTTAATATTCTTGTCATCAGCTTTTCAATACATGAAGACAAATTCAAATATCGATGTGAATTAGCATCATCTTTCTTGCCTTTTTTATATATGGGAGTAATCCAACTTCCATGCCAAGGAGTGTCATGGTCAGTCATAATCTTATTAAAAAGTGTGTGCAATATTTCAACTTGATTAGGATCATTTTTTATCATTTCATAGACTATTTCATCTGGACCACTGGATTTTGAGGATTTTGAATACTTGATAGCATTTTCAACTTCTTTTATTGTGATATTTTGATTTAGAAAGTCATCATTTTCGGTAATGGTTATTTGATGTTTTACATTCTCTAAATTTCTGTTATTAGCCAGACTTTTAAATTCAGCATTAATCTTTTCTATATTTTCTTTAAAATCTTGAGCATTTAACGAGGTCACATGTCCTGTACATTTCTTAACTTTGTTCTTATTTAATATTGCCCAGTATTTTTTTGTGTCATTGTTAGCTCTCGCTATTTGTAGTTCATTTAGTTTTATTTGTTGCCAATTCCTTTTTTCCTTTTTTAAGCTTTTGTTGAGTTTTCTTTTTGTTTGCAGTAATGCGGTTAAATTTTGCTCAGATTGATCAGCTTTAAATCTTTCAACATTTTGCTTATATGTTTTCCTAAAAAATCTTACATCTTTAGAATAAATTATCTGATTATTTGAATTTATAGAATTCAATGATTCCTTGTTGGCCTCAATTAGCTTATTGTAAATTTGTAACTGATTCAATTGCTTTTCTTTAATTTCTTCTATTAGATTTGATCCTTTAATATAAACATTTTGACGATATCTCTCTATGTCATGCTTAAGTGTCCATTTGAAAGGGAGAATACGTTTATCATAATTACCAATTTGTGCTTTAAAATTCTTATTTGATGCATTCTTTGCTGTCGATCTTAGTTTAATTTTTATATCAATTTTCATTGGTCTGTGGTCAGTGAATACTTTAGGTTCCAGTATTCCGAAGGCTTCCAAATTATTTAGCAATGATTCCGAAATTATCAACTAATCAATCACTGATTTGTAACATTTGTCATTTTGAAGCCTGCAGAATGTATGTTCCCCTTTTTCATATCTTCCGTTACTAATTATTAGAGATGTTTCATTGCAAAAGTTTATTAGTTCTCTTCCCTGTTTGTTTATAATCAAATCTTCAGAATTTCTCAGTGGCAGAATTAAGTGGCTGTTATCATTTAATCTACCGATTCTACTATTCAAATCTCCCAACATTATGATATTTTTCATTTTAAATTTTTCTATGTAGCATTTGATTCTGTCAAGGTAATCTTTATTAGCATATTTGGAATCTCTGCTTTCTCTATAACATAAAATGAGATGTATTTTTCTTATTTCATCCCATTGTTTGTTGGTCATTTTAATTATTATTATGTCTCCATTTTCAGATACTATTTTTTCTGTACTAAAATGATCAGTTTTATGATACAGATTTATTCCTTTAATTTGTCTTCCAAGATTATTTTTAGTTTTGCTGGTAGTTTCTATGACACTGTATTGGTCAATTGGCAAGCCATTAAATTCAGTTAGATGCGTTTCAGTGAAGCATATTATATCTGCATCATATGTGTCTTTTATCATATTAGGATCTTTAACTTTTTTATCATTTAATCCATTTATATCGGTGTAAAATATTTTGATCACTTGCATCTCATTCTCACTTTTCTCTGTCTCCTCTCCTCGCTCACTTCTGTTAAATATATTGCTGCTGTTGCTGAAAACCTGGTTGGTCCATGCTTTGGAATTGTCCTTGGCCCATGGTCGAATAGATTGGCTGATTGTTCACTGCAGGTTGGAAATATGATTGTCGACGAAACTGTTGTTGTGGCTGCTGGTATTGTCGTTGTGGCTGGTATTGCTGTTGCGGTTGGTATCGTTGGTAGTTTGGCTGCGATACAGAGGATACTGTTGCTGCGGTGGTCGTGAATAATTGGCTCTCGGCGTGTTCCATCTCGGTCGGTTCGCATAACAGTTCCTGGCGATGTGGCCTCTCCGCCCGCACGAATGGCATGTCGGGGCCGGTCGTCTTTGCTGTTGGTAGTACGGCCTTGTTTGATAATTTCTTGGTGGAGGTGGTGGTTGATAAGTCGTCGGACATGCTTGTTGCTGGTTGTTGAGTTTATTGTTCACGGTGGTTCTCAGGTCGTCGATGAGATGCTTAATTACACTTATCTCAGAGTTTGTGTTCTTCCGTTCAGTTTCATAAAGTTTAATCACATCGTCGTTATTGTTCCTTCCACTCGAGTTGTTATTCACTTCTTCGTTGTTGTTCTCTCGGTTTCTCTTCTCCTTCTCTTCGTACTCACTCAATTGGCTCTCGTAAGCTGCCAGTGTTAGTAGTAGGTCCGCGTTCTTCTTTCCCATTGCTTGTAGTTCTTCAACTTGCATATCCATTTGGTCCTTCATTTCATCTCTTCTCTCAATTTCTTCATGAATTGTTCTTTTCATATCTGCTATTTCATCGTCCTTCAGTTTTAACCGCCTTTTGTACTCATTCAGAAGTTGTTCAATTCCGTTGTATTTCTTGATATTTTCTTTAAGAATTTCATATTCTTGATTGTGAATTCTTTCAATGCACTCGCTACAACTGTACTTTCTCTTGTAGAGGTTTTCCTTAACATACTTCACCAACTCGAATAATGGCAATTCCGTGCAGCCGTGATGGAAGCTGGCATCGCACTTTCTACAGATCAGAAAGAATTGATCTGTGTTTGCCAGTGAACACTTTTTGCATCTTGCTTCGGAGGTGACAAAACCAACTTGAGGTGATGGGGATGATGAGGATGAGGATTGATGTGGTGAGATGGGTTGAGTTGTGACTGGGGCTGCCGTAGACATTCTGTAATACGATTGAGAAATGGATTAGGAATGTCCAATTTGTAAATTTGTTGCAACCGTCCTCCGAACAAGGTAATTAGGTAATAAGGTATATTACCTAATTAGGTAATAGGAATAAGGAATAAGGTAATTCTCTCTTTCTCTCTCTCTCTCTTGAATACGCCTTTAGCGTATTCATACTTTCATAGAAATCCGACCGATCACAATTACTTAGGAATGGAACCAATGCAAGTCGTTCAGTCATATATCGTGGACAAATTGACATGAAATGAAAAATGTCTTCTATTTCATTCTTATCACAGAATTTGCAAATGAAATCGTTATGAGTAGTTCGGTTTTGATATGTGCCAGTTTCTGCTGCAAGAGTGTGATTACCAGTTCGAAGTTTCAGGATATTTTCAATCTTGATTTTATTGCTAACTAGATACAAATATTGCTTCGTCTCACATTGAAATCTACATAGTTCTAAATATCTTATTCCTTTGCTGCTATTTCTTGCACTGTTAATCCAGTCTTTCCTGAAATATTCAAATAAAACGGTGTTGATAACAGTTTTTGGCTTTTTATCATTATAATCAAAGTTTTGTAGTTGTAGCAAATGAGTCTTATTCATCAGTTTAACTATCCTGTCACACCATGTATTGCGGAATAATTTCAAATTTAAGTTGGCATTCATAGCCTTAAAAATTCGTGTAATCAGCCCATGATTATTTTTATCTTCCTTTAACTTCATGTAATAATTTAAAGCTGATTTATAGTAATGGAATTCCAAGGGTTTTATGCCGAATACGCCGATTATGCAATAGTTTGGTGTCGTGATTCTTAAATGATGAAATCTTTTATAGAATTGCATAATAATTTTATTCGGATCATTCAAATTTCTATCAAAATATAATTCACCACCATATTTCATTTTCGATAGTGTCAACATTTCAAATGTTTCATTTAATATCTTCGCGTCAACAGTTACAAATTCTTTCAGAGTTTTGGCAGTTATGTATGATGATAGTTTTCCTTTCTTAGTGACTTCTTCAATTTTCTTTCTGTCGCTTTTTGCGATCCAAACACCTAAGTATTTATATTCTTCTACTACTTGAATCGGTGTTGTAGCATCATTATCCTTCAGTAATAACTCCCTAAATATGTTTGTTTCACTGTATATCATAATTTTAGTTTTTTCATAGTTTATTGTTAGACCGTTTTCATTACAGAATTTTCTCATGTATTCCAGCTGTCTGATCAATCCATGTTGGGATTTGCTTAATAATACCAGATCATCAGCATATACTAGTGATGCTAATTTAATATCAATTATTTCAACTGGATCAATGTTCTTCATATTTGCGTCAAATTTACAGAGCAAATCATTAATATAAAGACAAAATAATATTGGTGATAAACTGTCTCCCTGTGGAATTCCATTATTCAATCTAAATTCTCCACTTTCTTTTCCATCAAATAACATTTTGTATTTTTTATTATTTATTATATTTTCTATTAAGGACAAATAGTCGCCTTTCGGTATAATGGCTCTTAATTTGTTGATTAACTGAAATTTAGGAATTGAATCAAAAGCCTTTGAAAGATCAATGAAACATATGTAAAGGGGCTGTCTGTCATTTTTATGAATTTGAATAATTTCTCGGATCATCCAGATATTATCTATGGTTGAGTGTTCTCTTCGGAACCCAGTTTGAGATTCATGAAGTAATCCGTATTTATCTATCCAAGTATGTAGTCTATCGTTCAGTATCTTCGTTAGAATCTTCTCAATACATGATGATAAATTTAAGCATCGATATGAGTTCACATCATTTTTTGTCTCCTTTCTTATAGAAAGGAGTTGTTCAGCTTAATTCCCATGGAGTGGTTTTGTCATGCAAGATGTTGTTGAAAAGTACTTCAAGCACCTTTATTTGATTTGGATTGTTCTTAAACATTTCATATATTATTTTGTCTGGGCCACTGGATTTAGAATTTTTTGTTAATTTAACTGCTCTTTCAATTTCCATTAAAGTGATTTTTTTATTTAGAGAGCTATCTTCGATTTTTGTGCATAGATGAGGATTAATTTCATTTTGATTGACTTTTGATTGCATAAATTGTTGATTTCTATCTTCAAGATAGTCTCTAAAATTTTCTGCGGTTAATTTACTTTTGACTTTTTTACTTTTCTTAGGTCTACTTTTATTCAACAGTTCCCAATATTTTTTCGAGTCATTGTTCGTTTTTGCATTTTGAAGTTCAGATAATTTTAACTTTTGCAAATTTCGTTTCTCTGATTTTAAGCTTTTGTTGCACTGTTTCTTTTTTCGTAGCAGAGCATGTAGATTTTCCTCTGTTGAATTTTGTTTATAAGTTTCGATAGCAGCATTGTAAGTTTTACGAAGATTTCTTGTATCTTTAGAATATGTTATTTGTCTATTCGGTTCTGCTTTGATGCATATTTCTTTACATGCGCTAATCAGATAATTATATATTTCTATTGAATTTGGTTTTTCTTCATTTATCTTTTTGATTTGTGTTGCACTTTTTGCTATTAGAGCTTCATTAAATTTACTTGAATCGTGATTTGTGATCATTTTAAATGGTTTAATTGCTTGATTGATATTATACCTATGTCTGTCTGAATTAGTCCTCATCAATGTTTTTGTTTCTATATCAAATTTTATCTGCAAAGGTCTGTGATCCGTAAATAGTTTAGGTTCTAAAATTTCAGAGGCCTTTAATTTTTCTATCATGGATTCTGATATGATCAAATAGTCGATGACGGACTTACAGTTCTTCTCCTTTTGAATTCTACAGAAAGTATGTTTTCCGGTATCATATCTACCGTTTGCTATAACAAGACAATTTTCATTGCAAAACTCTATCATTTCTCTGCCTTGTTTATTTATTATTGAATCTTCAGATTTTCTGGTGGGGAGATTCATGTGTTCGTTTTCATTTAATTTACCGATTCTGCTATTGAGATCTCCCAACATGATGACGTTCTTCATCTGGAATGTCTCTATATATTCCTTCATTTTATTTAAGAAATTTTTGTCAGCGTATTTTGACTCTCTGCTTTCTCGGTAGCAAAGGATAAGAAATATTTCTTTCAATTCTTTCCATTCACTATTTAACATCTTTATAATTACCAGGTCTCCATTTTCAGCTACCAATTTTTCTATATTTAGTCTATTTTGTTCATTTCTATAATACAAGCTTACTCCTTTAATTTGTCTTCCAAAATTATTCTTATTTTTACAGACCGTTTCTATAACATCAAAATTATTTATCGCTAAATTCAGAGATGCATTTTCATTTAAGTGAGTTTCAGTAAAACAGACGATATCAGTGTCTTGTATATCTTTGATCATATCAGAGTCATGAAGTTTATTAACATTTAATCCGTTAATGTTAGTATAATAATTTTTTAATGTCTTGTTGCTCTTCCCACAATTTTCTCCTATTTTAGGCGCCTCCTGTCCTCGTTCGTCTATGTTAAACAAAAGGTTGCATTGACGAATGCATGTTATAGTTCGGATAGAGGCTACCTGGCTGAGCTGCAGGATGATTGTTCACAATTGGGAAATGATGTTGTTGAAAAGGTTGTTGATATGGCTGTGGATGCTGATGCTGCTGCGAGTATTGGTAATATGTCGGATGCTGCGGATAGGTTGGATGTTGAGGTCCGCGGTAATTGCCCTTGTTATTCCTGGTCCATCTTCCGGATTGTCTGGAGCTATAACAGTTTCGAGCGATGTGCCCGATCCGTCCGCAGGAATAGCACTTCGGTGGTGGTCTTCTCTGTTGTCTGTAATGATTGCGGGGGATTGCTTGCCTGTAATGCTGGTGAGGAGGATGCTGGATCGGTTGTGGAATCTGATTGTAGGGTTTGCTATCCACAGTTATTCTTATATCGTCGATCAGATGTTTTATTACCGTCAGTTCACTTCTTGTATCTTCTTTTTGCTTTCGTAGTAATGTGAGTACTTCGTTGTTGCTGCTATCCGTATTCTGTTGCTCTGAGCCTTGATATTTTCTCGATCTCTCCTTTTCTTCAAATTCGGCTAGCTGTGTCTCGTACATATTTAATGAGAGGATCATAGTTTCATTTTTTCTGCTCAATTGCAATACTTCTTCTTCCAATTTGTTCTTCTCCTCCAGGGCTCTGTCGAGGTTTTGAACCAGCTCAATCATTTCGTTTTGCTTCACCTGCAAGCGTTTCTTGTACTCGCTGAGAAGAGTAGAATTGCCATCATAGCTATTCATTTGATTCTTTACTATGGCAAATTCTTGAGGGTGTATCTTCTCAATGCATTTTGAGCATGCAAATTTTCTATGATATATTATATTATATATTTCTCTCTCTCTCTCTCTCTCTCTCTCTCTCTCTCTCTCTCTCTCTCTCTCTCTCTCTCTCTCTCTCTCTCTCTCTCTCTCTCTCCCTCTCTCTCTGACGTCACTCTTCTACGTAGTTACTTTGAGTAGTATTTGATTTCATTTCACCTGATTTTAGTATAAAGCAAATTTTCTTCTGATTTTTTTCTATTTTCATGTATCGCTGATGATGGAAATATACAATTTCGAAACATGTTCCGTTGAAGAAGCCATGACCATTATCAGTGCAGTGGACCTACACCCTGTTGTGAAAAATCAGTAAATCAGATACAGATATAAGTGGTCATCCGGTTTGCAGACATCTGCAATTAATGAAATAATTCAAATCTTGATCTCAGAGCTCGGGTACAAAATTTGAACTGTCCAGCACAAACTCAGATTGCTACTTCGTGTTTGCGTTCTATGCACAAACCGTTGGTAGGTGAATACACATAGTTTGCACATGTAGTTTGTACATTATTTGACTACAAGTGTCACAAGTAATCATTCGCTGGATGTCAAATGTATCAGCTGCCATGTGGCAAAGTGTCATAGGATTTCAAATCTAGCAGCTACATTTTTTCAGTATGTCTATCACTTTCTAGTAGAGTGATAATATTAAGATTTTTATTACTTATCTCTAAAGTGAGGCTTAATACATGCCTGTCGCTAAGTGTCATAAAGATTGCAGAGAGCCAGTTCGCCTGAGCATAGAATAGGAAGGTGTCATCAGACTTAAACAAATTAAGCGCAAAAGTTCCTTCGCAGCCGTAGACGTTGCTAACCGAGCTGGCACTCTGCAATCTCTATGATAATCAGCCGCACGGCTAAACTAAGGTAAACAAACGCAGCAGAGCAGCCTGTTGTCCAGTTCTTCAGGTTGTTCAGCCAATCTAGATATCTTAAGCTAGTTTGGGCCATTCGAGCCGTACTGACAAGCCATTGTAGGGCGAAACGCAGCGTCTACGGCTGCTCAGGAATACTTGCGCTTAATTGGCTCAGTTCGAGGACATCTTCTATATCGCTAAGTGAAATAGAAATTGAAAATAACTTTTCTTAATAACGTGTGAATTGCGGCACTTAAAAAGAGCATCTCACAAAATTTGTAAAGTTCTGTATTTTATGGCAACTCAAAATTTTCATTTAGCCCGCTGATCCTGACCTCCGACCAGAATCAAAAGTGGCGCAGGGTACAAACTTTCTAAAGATTCGAGCACCTTGCATAGGGTACTTCTGAATTACCAGCGAATTCGAAACCTTTGGCATGTTTTAATTTCATGCTGTCTTGAATTATTGTAGAATTGTACCCAAAACAGGTTGCCATTTTTTCTCGAATATAACCGGCGGTCGAGTAGAATCCGCACATTAATTGAAATATTTGGCATATAACCTTTCCATAAATAGAGCCTGCAACTAAATTTATCAATTAACAGGTTTTTACGAGTTTTACTATGAAGCAGCTGCCATTGAGTGCGACTACATAGTATCTGTCATTTTTAAGTTGTGTACCAACAGGTATTAATAACAATTACTGCTCAACAGATCATCGAACTATAAGTTCTTTGTTTCTGGATAATTAACATAATACCTGTTGGGCCTCATCAGTCGTGGGTAGGTATAAAATTTACATATAAAGAAGGAAACATAACTAAAGAGTTTAAAGTAAGAAGTAACATGAACTGTTCATCTAACAATTTAATTTACGTCATACAATGTGGAGGTTGTAGTGCCCGTTATGTTGGACAAACGGGAGATGCATTAAGATGAAAAGTTCGAACACATAGACAGCAAATTCGGGAACTGAAATATAGAACATTGAAAGTTAGTGATCATATATCTACATGTGCTAAAAATATCTATCCTCCTTTCAAAATCATGCCAATTCTACAGCTATCTCCCAATGTTGATAGATCTCTACGGGAACAAAAGGAAAACGATGCATGAAGGTATTGAATTCTACCTTAAACCAGGATATCGGTTCCATATAAGGTTATGTCATGATATACATGCTTTATTTAAATGTCTCAGGCTTTTGATTTGATGTACTTCTACTATCTGTAAAGAAAATAGATGTCATTCCGCCCATGAATAGCTTGGAAACAAGTGAAACCGGTTGGGCATAATTAATTGTTTTTATTTAAAACTTTATACGTCAGGGTGTTTCAGTTTTGTTTTGATATCATTTCCAATTTTCGACACAGTCATTTTTGCAATTTATGTATATATATATATATATATATATATATATATATATATATATATATATATATATATGTAAAAAAAATAGCCCAAAGAAGACATTCAAAACTCAAGATTTTATCCCGACCGGTTTACGTCCTATCGTAGGACTCTTCAAGGGATTAATGCATATATTTTTTGAAATTATAGCACAAGTACATATACATAGATGTCAAAGTTACATTAAAATAATCGTCTATAGGATATCTTCCGGTCATAGAATGAAGGTTTGTTAGTAAAATTAAGGTAATTGTAGTTGTTATAATAATTATGTCCATTATAAGGATCATTATTCCTATTTGAAGTTCTCCAATTATTTTCATTATGATTCATAAGTTCATTTTCCTCATTATATTATTGAACCCTCCAATTATAGTTAACATTCCTGTAATTTCTGTTTGAGTTATCGTTTCTTTTAGTTACGTTATTATGTTTCTTATTATACATGCATCTGTTGTGATAGTTTGAAGAATGCAATTGTAACAACTACAATTACCTTAATTTTACTAACAAACCTGCATTCTATGACCGGAAGATATCCTATAGACGATTATTTTAATGTAACTTTGACATCTATGTATATGTACTTGTGCTATAATTTCAAAAAATATATGCATTAATCCCTTGAAGAGTCCTATGATAGGACGTAAACCGGTCGGGATAAAATCTTGAGTTTTGATTGTCTTCTTTGGGCTATTTTTTTGATATATTATTTGCCATTTTTGTATATCTCTTTTTATATATATATGTATATATATATATAGTCATTGACAAAATTTTTGAAACAATTGCTTCATTAACTTCTTTCATTTTTGACTGGTATATATGCATGTATGCATGATACCTTGATAATTTAGTCACAATCTCCACCAAGTCGCTAGCACAGAAAAACAACGCATGTAGCAGATTCAACTTTAATAGCGCGTGTGCCCCCCTCTAGCTCCAATACAATCAGTAATCCGAGATGGCATGGATTCAAAAAGTTTCTGAATGAAGGATGTTTCAAGGAGAAGCCACTGCTCTGTCAGTCTTTCAGATAGAATCTTCAGGGACACTGGTGGAAGTGAATAGCGGTCTCTCACTCGCCGCCCAAGCTCGTCCCAGACTTGTTCAATGGATGACAAGTCAGGTGAGCGTGCAGGCCAGTCAAGGGATTGAATGTTCAATCTCCTAACAGTGGCAATGACAGCCGAGGAGCGATGTGAATTTGCGTTGTCGTCTTGGAAGACGAGATCCTCCACCCTGACCACTGGGGCAACAACAGGAAGCACAATTTCATTGAGATACCTCTCTCCAGTCAACGTGCCTTTGATGATGACTGCTGTCGTTCGTCCGCCATGCCAAATGCCACCCCACAGCATAACACTTCCACCACCATATCTGTCGTGTTCCTTAATACAGCATGGGGCAAAGCGTTCACCTGGAAGACGATGCACTCTGACACGACCGTCATTGAAATCCAGAGTGAATCTCGATTCATCGGTCCACAAGACTTTGATGGTCCACACAAGTGATGGTCATTTCATGAGCGATGGGCATCACACCAGGCAACTCGTCTTCTGCGGTGCTCAAAACTCAATGGAATTAGGACAGCTGGTCGTCGCGATTGAATTCCAGCTTCTCGCAATCTTCGGTAAGCCGTTCGAACGCTACAGTCTATATTTGAGGCACTCTTCCAGTGTACGACTAGCTTTCGGACTGACACAAATCTATTCCTCTTTGCAGCTAAAACTAGACGTGCGTCTGTCCTTCCTGCAGACTTTCTTGGTCGACCAGATCCCTCCTTCTTTTTAACATCTTCTGCTTTCCATCGACACCACCACCTCCAAGCAACGACTCTCGATAGTTGCAGCTCTTCGGCAACACTCGCACAACTTCTACTACAACGAATCATTCCAGTAGCCATACCTCTGATAAACTGATTTTACTGATTTACTGCCATTTTATTTTTCAAAAGCTGGATTTCAGTTCACGTTTATGTTCAATTTGCAAAATCAATTGTGACAGTTGTAGTCCGGCAGCCAGAACGAGTTTCTGCAGGGAACGAGGCCGAAAGTGAGACTTTCACAGAATGTTGTACACCCTATGCCTACTACGAATCGGCACGTCTGCCGAGTTCTAGTGAGTTCCTCTTCTTGTCAGACAAGATCAAAGAAAAACACATGTAAATCCAATGGGTTGCAGATTGCATTTTTTTGGCTAAAATGAAATTTGCATCTTTTCTATAATTAAACGAAAAGTACTAAGCCCACAGTCATAAGTTTTGACATTGAATGTCTTCGGGTCATTTCCTTTCATTTTCATGCACCCCTGTCTATAAAGCTATAAACACATTTAGATTTGGCGAGCCTCTTAATGTCGGCAAACACAAACATTTTGAGCTACTTTATCCACATTCAACCACATTATCACATACATTGCCGATCAGAAACATGATAATAGCACATGCACATCATAGGAAATGACCTGAAGACATTCCATGTCAAAACTTATGACTGTGGGCTTCGTACTTTTCGTCTAATTTGAGAAAACATACAAAATTTCATTTTAGCCAAAAAATGCAATCTGCGTCCCATTAGATTTACATGTGCTTTTCTTTGATCTTGTCTGACAAGAAGAGGAACTCACTAGAACCCGGCAGACGTGCCGATTGGAAGTAGGCATAGGGTGTACATCAATCTGTGAAAGTCTCACTTTCAGCCTCGTTCCCTGCAGAAACTCTTTCTGGCTGCCGGACTATTGTATCGATATCAAAATTTGAAATTTGACCACCATAGATCTTTCTCCATTCTCTAATCTGTTGAATGGTAATACATAGAAAGCGAGATATTGCATCATACCTGAGAAAAAATGAAACAAACTTCAATTGAAGCCAATGATAGTTTGTTTCATTAATTATGTCAATGAGTATATATCAAAATTATCTTATTGCTCAAAGGTGTTTTGTTCAATCATTATAGAAAAAAATGCTTATCTAAATCTATTTGAATTTTTGTCATTCGCGTGGAATGAATGCAAAGAATTTTCTTCACAATACGAGAAAGTCGCACAACTTGACCACTGACTATATGACAATGAAAATTCCCTGAGGGGATGTTTTCCTTTTTAAGCGCAATTTTTCTCACTAGTTTGATGTTGAAGCCATTCAGCAAATTACAGACCGTGCTAGTCACTCAAATTGGACCATCTCATGGCCAAACGGTGAAATCTTTCAAGATTTTAAAGTCAGACTTTTTCAAATCGCACAACACTGTCGACGCCAGCAAAAAGTGATATGACAAAAGACGAAACTGATAAACGCCTTCCAGATAATAGATCTGCACGCTGTTGTCAGTGCCATAATCGGTAACTGTCCAACTAATACTCAAAAACAGAAAGTTTATTACCACATCGTCGCACAACGCAGCCTTATAGTTCTATTTCTTGCGAATCATGCGTCTCGAGTTCGTTATAACTGTTGTAAGCACGCATTCCCATGTTTTTGTAAGACTACCTTTTCAAGAAACGTATCCGTTTTGAACAATGAGCTCTCAAATTTTTCAGGAATACTGCATTAATTAATTTGACCGCTTCATCTGAAATGGTATGTCGTGATCTTATGAATAAAATGGTGAAGCGCAAAAGTCCTTCATTACGTGATAAGTTTGAAAGACCAGTTCCAACCAAGAGAAATAGTTCGATTCTGAGAGTCCTTTGTTCGCCTCAGCAATTCTTTTACTCGCTTTGTGACTGACTGTTTTCTTAATCATTGTCTTTTCATGTGCAGCTTCTATATTTTGAACGATACGTTTTGCAAAGCCTTCACCGCCCCACTGTGATACAATGAGAACTTGCAAACTCTATATTCTGTCAAAGATTTCTGCTAAATTTAGCGTTGACCTTGTGTGTTACTTTACTGTGTCATTAATATTCATGTAAATATTGAAATTTTTCAGCATTTTCAGCATTTTCAGAAGTAGTTTTTGTATTCATTTCAGAGATAGATAACATGTTAATTTGGCAAACGGTCTGGCATTGCCTTTCTACGCCGTACGTCAACTTTTTGAGTTTCACATGTTAATAATTAGCGATAATGAGCATGCTTTCGATAAAATGACACGCCTTTGTAAACTTTGTGACCGCCAATATGCCACAGACTGTGAACTTAATTGCTGTCGCATTTTTATAATTTGCCTTCTTGTAGGAAGATTAGAAGCCAGATCCCATGACATGAAACTCATTCGACAGTCTGACCTTCTCTGACGCCAATTAGCAACAACGTCGTTAGTAATCCGCAGTAAATGTACTGGAAGATTCACTGAAGAACCACTGTCATAAAATTTAAACCTTTCGTCTACAAGGTGTGACTAAAAATTATTGAGACTATTTCAGAAGACCAATTTAATGGACGACTTGGCTATTATCGATGATAATTTTGAGACAAATAGTGCTTGAGCTCATTATTTGTCAAAAATTTGATGAAAATGAATAAATGTACCATTCTTCAGCATGTTCTGAAAACCCTACCATTTTAAATGCAGCGAGATAGAAAAATCAGCGTGTATCCTGTAAATTCAATCAAAAATGATTTCAGTTAGTCAAATTTTTGTCAGATTTTCATGGAAATCTACCAAATTTGCTTAGAAAGTACTATAATGGGTGCATTCAAGCTGAAAGGGACATTCATTTAGCTACATGATCTCCACCATATGCAATGACATTGCCACAATTGTCTAAGATATTTTCTGACCTTGATCAAGAACTCCTCTTGAGAGATTGAACGAAAACTTTCGATAGAATAATCCACAGCAACATCCTCATCTGAAAACTCGATTTTCATAATTTCTCATTCGAGTCAGTCAAAGAGGCACCTATCACACAATTTTAAATCTGGTGAGTAGGCCTAGGCTATGGTATTGCCCAGCATCATCGACACCTCGCAGCGTTGAGAATTCCTTATTATTTGGAAGAATTGGGACTCGTGTTGCTGATCAAAGATGGAGTTGTTTCACCCGCAAAAGGTCTTATCTTAGACTGTTTCTCACCCGTTCTCGGTCAAGGTCTCGTCTCGAGCACGTAGTCAAACTCATTCATTAAAGTTTCTTTGACGATTTCTGATTGAGATGGCGCCATTTTTGAGAAGCAAATTCCGTTCAAGGCATGAGGAACCCAGGGCAAGCACAAGTAGTAGCAGTGTTGCAGATTTTCCTGAATAAACAAGTCCATGTACCTCCTGCTAAATGTTCAACATCCGAAGTGAGAAATGAATCTCCTTGCAGGTTCTCCAATGAGCGCCACATTTAACCGATAGACACTGATTTTGCTCAACTGAATGTTCTGCAAGCTTCAGCTGACTCACCGGACTCGGATGGCATCTTTATCTAGCGGAAAGTTGTCAAACGAGAAATAATTTCATTGACATATGGAGTTCAAAAGTCATGTGAAACATTAGCACGTGTTTCGCCAAGCATCGTGTTTTGGTGCAAAACCTGGTCAAAGCATTCGATACAATTTCCAATAATGACCGTCTGTAGTGCCTCGTTGCACGCACGTTTACATATCTATGATAATTAGCGATAATCACGTGACATTTCAATCGAAAGACTCAACTGTTAGATAACTGATAGAACGCTACTTTACTGCGATACATGAATTTTTTACCATGGATCTGTTTTTTCATCTTCTCTCATGCAAGTCTCAATAATTTTTGTTACACCTTCTATGTCTATTAGTCCGGGAGCTACCAACATTTTCTCCCTAAATTCGCGCACAAAAGTTTTGTTATCATGAAAGTGTGTATGTGGAATCGCTGAAACCGAAAATCAAATTCTTAAGTGTTGCAACCACTCTCGTTCGGTCAGGGGTCAAGCTAAAAAATGCAAAAAGTCACGTTTCTTTCTAAATTCACGTACAAACAAAAGAACTGCATTAAAGTCATCCTTGTATACTACATGATCGCAATCTATACTTAAGAATTGCAGATTTCAGTCCTTAACGCATTTAAGAACGATTTTTTGTCTGGCTGTCAATAAGCTCTGAATGTAAGTTACCATTCATGCAATGTTTTCAATGAAGAAGCCTCGATATGTAAGTATTTGCTATCACGATGTTTAATAATAATTATAATCACATTCTTAGAAGAACTGTTGAGAGCATGCGTGATATGAGCACAATTTTACTTGCTTCATTACGAATTCATCGATTCGCCCAACCAGGTGGAATAGCTGATTTGATGTATAAACTATGTGCTAGCAACGACCTTGAAAATGAAGGTGTAAATCAACAGTCATAATGCATGCTCAGAAATTGTTCTATGACGTTAATACATTGCTTCTTCAGTTAAGCTACTTTGATCGATGATTTGATGAAAACTGTATATTACAAACATTATAAAATAACTAAGATACCCAAAACTTACCCCATGATTTAGTTTCACACTGAATGTTTCAGAAAAGCTGTCATCTTGGGTTTATGGTTTGACTAGAAAGAAAGTATGGAATATTCTGCACTTGCACATGGTATTCAAAGCAAAATTTCGAAATACGTGACTATGGAGAATCATCGCATACTTGTCCATAGCTTCTTGTCACAGATGTCTGATGGTAATTTGGTTTTCCGAAAGATCTTCCTGTTCTGAGAAAATGATTGACGCGTCAATCTGCTCTGAAGAAACTTGGATTTTCATTATAAACACAAAACGAGTATGAGGTGCTACATTCTTTCATTTCTCAAAACTATATCTGAATTACTGGTTGCCTCACATACTTATGCAATTAGTAGCCTAGCTTTTCATCAACATTCAGTACTCTATGATTCAGTTGTCAAAAATAATCTAAAATTGCCCTGTTCAACAATCACCATTTAAATTATTGTTCAGAAAAATCATTTACACCTTGAGACATAGCATATTTCTTCCTTCATGATCAAGTGGCACAGAGAAGGCTAAGTATATATCCTGCGATCTTAAGATAAATGCAGGTTATTTGTTTATCCTTATTCATTTTCAAGGTTGTCAAGCTTGATTTAGAATTTTGTCATATGTTTAATAGAATTCTATAAAGAGAAAAAATGTGTAACTTAAGAATGAATATATCATACAAATAACTCTTTTAAGAATTTTTGTACATCAGGATTCAATAGATAGGATCCTCCAGTTGTCGCAGAGCTCACTAAAATCCAACAAGTGCATATTCTGACGGAGGCCCCAAACCTATCTCCAAATTTTCATGAAATTCCTTTTTCTAGCGGATTCAACTCTATTTCAGCAAGCATAAATGACCATCCTCTTTTGAGGCAAAGTCCAGGGAATCGGTCTCCCTGACGGAGGCCTCAAGCCTATGCCCAAATTTTCATGACATTTAAACTTCTCCATGAAAAATTATGACTGCTATGATTTTACACTTAACTTTTTATCTTGAGGGTATATGTCTGTGTTGCTTTTTTAGGTGAATGGACTGGAAGGAGGCGCTACATTGCTCATTGCATATCTGCTTGCAGTCCTACGGAATCTGTAGATACCTTAAAGAATTTTGAGCCGTGTCATTGGCAGATATTATAGAATGTTCAGAACAAAGGAAGGCAACTCCACATTTCCAAAAATCAAAATATCACGAAATTATTTCTGAACTTCAACAGGAACTTTCGCGTGACCATTGTTATCACTTATCGTGTTATTGCAGTACCAATTCCGAAGGCACAACAGTCGCCGTCTGATGACTTCCTCAAAGTATCTTCGATCCAGTAGCTCATTGAATATGTGTGCTACAGCTTGCGTTGCGAGTGTGCAGATGACATGTGCATTGTACATGTTAAATTTAGCATCTGAGTTTTTGCTAATGAGTAGTGATGGACACAGTTAACATGCTAATTCAAATTTATTGGATGACTTGTCATAATATACATGTAGGACAAAATGCTGAACAATATTCTAAATTGAGTTGTATCGATGTTGAAGGATGAGAGCTAGGCCTGCTGATGATTCCTGATATTGGGCGAAATGGCAGCTATTCAGGTCTTCCCATCTTTCAATTCAGGATGCAACTCAACATTTAATTATTCTATTTAATATTCTAAATTGTCGGCAAATCGGTTGATTATATTATGATGTTATAGAGAAAATAAAATCATGACGAAAATATACTTTGCAACACAAAAGTTCACGAACTGCGTAGTGTTGACCGCAAAGACTGCAAAGTTGACCAGGAATTGTAAAGTGCTGACCAAGGACTGAAAAGTAATGCTCATCCACTCTGAGGGCTGTGGTAATATCAACTTTTCAACACATGCATAGACAAGAGGAATATTAATGTACACATTCAATAAACACCTACTTACTTACTTAATATCAATAACTAATAGCAAGACAACTTAAAACTTGATTTTTCAAACTCGTTTCATGAACATATCAATCAAGGTATCTTGGTATATTCTAACTTTTTTACCGTCATGTTTTCGCACCCTCCCTCCATATCTGAATGTGATCTCGAATAGGTAGTGTAAGCATAAGTTAACACAGCGCTGCAGCTTCCCTTGTTGGTTGAAAGGAATCTAACTTATATCAGAAAAGATGTGCACAGAATATCTTCAGCAAATGACGATTACACGATTTTGAATGTCTCATTAACCCTATCAATACCGGAAGGGGGTCATTTGACTGCTCCGTTGCATGTATTTCTGCGTTCCTTTCAAAGCTATTTCGCTTGACCTACGCTTTCGCGAAATTTAGTTTTAGGGTATTTTCAAACTTTTCGCCAAAAATCGTTGAATTTGGCTCCTGGGAATGGTTTTTTAAATTGCCTTGTTCTATCGTCATTATAATAATATATACAAGATATTGCTATGCTCGTTGCTTGTGTTAACAACGATCATTTTTTTGTAAAGCAATTATCATGTACATGTAGATAAAAGGAACAGCTAGGCCGTTTCTCATACTTTGTGTGAATATTCCGGTTCTGGTCACCTTGAGTGGACGATGAAGAATACCGGTAAACTAACAATCTCCCTTTGACACACTACACGGTGATACTCGATGTTTAGCGCCTCTCCTAAGCTTCATCTGAAGAAAAATCTGATTTACTGCGAGAATGCATGGTTTCCGTCTCAATTGCAATGTAAACTGAAAATACGAGCAGTTCAGCCTTTAAACGCGCTAAACATAAGTGTTCAACAAATAAGATTTAATGCAACCGAAGAATGTCGGGAAAGTCTTTCTAACGATCGAGCGCTTAATCAAGACTGAATTAAGATTGAATTTTGGAGGGCTCAGTTCCGGCACAGATTACCCAAAACGCAGCCGGTTTCAACCCTGAAGTGAAATGCAAAAGATTTTCCTTCAAAAGTAACCATCCTGATGTTTCTCTGAAGTGATATCCTTCAGTTCTCAGTAACTAAAAATGTGTTTACAAAGATCAACAAATGCTTGGAGATGTCTATAGAATTCCTAAATTCATATTATTAGGAAAAGACAAAGATGATTGCTTAAATGTGTCAAACATCGATTTACTTATCATTTGAATTTTGAATATGCCGGTGGAGTGATAGATTATCATGAAATGATTCATCCCTCTCCCCGGCATGGAGAGGAATGCTGCATCCACTTAATTTTATCCAACTACATCAAATTTAAGTATGATAGAAAGTTCATCAACAATCAGAGCTGAGCGGGCCTATATTTTGGTCCGTTAATAGCGAACTTAAAAAATGGATTGGGGAATAGAAACATCGAGAAAATGAAGTTGCGAAATCGGAGTTAGATGATTGCTTTTGCTTTTAGTCCATTAACGCTAGCGAAATTTTACATGAAACAATAGTTATGAAATTCTCAATTGAATCATTTTAAGCAAGCTTGCAATGGCGACAAGTGCAGCAAAACAAAAAAATAATGAAAAAAGCAGCGTCACTAACCTGGTCAGAGTTGACTCGGAGCTTAAGTGTAACCTCATTGACCCAAGACTCGGTTACATCGCTGCTCGATGGGAATGCATAGGCCTACCTACAAATTCATAACTTTTGCCAGAGTTTCATTTTTAATGCTAGAAGTAATTTATTATAGCGGTTCTATCATTTTATATTGACTTTCCGATTATAAAGTGGATTTCTACTACCACACCACATGTGCAAAACTGTATTATCAGGGTCATTGTAAATCCTGCAGCAGATTTAGAAATCCAAGGATGATTACGAATTATTGACAGAACAGTAGTTAGCGGGATTCATAATTCCAAACCAACAAATTCAGCGGTGTAAAATCTTTGATTATCAAAGCACGGTACCGGTATTTGTTGTTTGTGCTCAATCCGAGTGAGTCGAATTAATAGAAGGAACAAAAGGTGTACGTCGCTTAATACTTTACCGTGGGTGTGAGCCTTATAAAATTATTCATCACGATAAGCTAGCCATGTCACTTGTGCGCATGGAGTCAGTATAAATACTCTATACTTACTCTATGCGTGTGCGTATTAGCCTCGCGTATTAACCCATGAAAAGAAAATAGGATATTTGAATCTACTCATCATCAACAAAATGCATGCATATCAAGCGGTTGCAGTTGCCAATCATTTGGAACTAAATTGTAAAATGTTAAAAATGTAATCATAGCAGACTCACACGTTAAGGCGAGTGCTGTTTCGTAAACAAGCAGTTGCACTGATTCATGTCTGATTGCATTAAATAAGACTTGAATCATGCCGCTTTAACCGATAACAAGAATTAATTATAATGAAAGTACCGAAGATTTATCGTTTAATCACTTAATATTTCAAGATATATATGTAAGATCTCGCATCTCATCCTTTTTATTCTATTGTTCTTCATATGTCATCAAATGACCGAATGATAGTGCTTTTTATATAACAAAGAGTAGATAAAGTCACTTCATAATAGTTACGACTTTGATTTTAAACTTTCTGACAAAGCTAATATGGAACTGTAATTCCTACACAGTATGCTTATGTCTTACTATTTCAAATGCATTTATAATTTTCATTATGAATACAAATCATTTTTTCTCTTTCTCATGTCTTCAACCGAAGAAGTCTCCCTGATTTCTCTGTTTAAGACATTTTCTAAACCTGCTCCTAACATCACACTCCATAAATGTATTTTCTTGATGGCTGCAATTCCATGAAATAGTCTTGGACAGTCAGTGCCAAAGTAGCTAAAGGAAAACAGGAAATATTCTTTAACTCTTCAACTTGACTTTATGACTTCAAAAAGAGGGCACAATTCGGTCTATTGCTTGAATTGCTGCATTTCTTTCGAGTACTCTTTTCTTCGGTACAATTCTGCATCGCAATGAAAGCAAGTGAAGAAAGCCGAATAGCTCTTGAGATTTCCTTTATAAATCTTTGTTACATAAGGATTCGGTATAAGAGATATTATTCTCATGAAATCGGGCTCCAAAATATTTTATAGCTATTATCTTACTTCTTCCTAGCATGAGAAACATCTAAGTCAAAAACTGCCTGAGTAAAGACAAATTCTGCCAAGAAATCTCGTGCGCTACATTGTTGCGCAGTTTTAATTCTTCTCAGAAGCTCTCTCTATGATTTGAATCAAAGACAAAGAGTATCGCCAACATAGCCGACAGATTGATGCACCCAGATACAATTCGAATGGAATTTTCTCTCTGGCTTTGATAAGGAATCAGAAGCAGAGGTACACATGAAGAATTTGAGATGTCATCAACTGGAGATTTGGTAAAGAGAGCGAATTTTCTATTTATGACATGATTGAACTTTAATTTGAGTACATTGCTTAAAGGTATATTGCAAGTAAATAATCTCATGTGTAATGATTAACATGAGTTGAAAGAAATTCATTGAAGTATGAAAGTATGTCTGTGATCTGATACAGAAAAGAAGAAGAGAGATGTCTTTAGATAAAGTCAACATTTTACAATTTTACTGCAGTCTTCTTAGTTTGTAAAAAATGTGACCTTCCCGGGTGGATGGAGGAAGGGCAATTTTCTTTCGTGTACATGTCCTACTCTTGGTTGGACACAATGTTCGAGCCTGTCGGGTTTTGTCCGTTGTGTTCTTTAATGATATAGTCAGATAGGAAAGTGCGACCATTTGCTTCATTCAGAATGGTCATGAAAGCAGATCTCAGAGTAAGTATACTAGGTAGAGTAGCAACTCAGTATTAATTAAATCCCCAATGTGTATACAGTTTCGATTTTATTAAATGAACTCGAGTTGAGACCCCCTACCAAATGTGAGATAATATGCAAATTTTTGCAATTTTGAAGAAATTAACACGGAATGAACTGATCATGATAGAAATACAGGATGGGTTAATGCTCATCCTTATTTGTAAGAGCATTTTCTTAAACATGATCATATCACAAACTATGGCAAACTATTAGTCCGGCAGCCAGAACGAGTTTCTGCAGGGAACGAGGCCGAAAGTGAGACTTTCACAGAATGGTGTACACCCTATGCCTACTACGAATCGGCACGTCTGTCGAGTTCTAGTGAGTTCCTCTTATTGTCAGACAGGATCAAAGAAAACACAATGTAAATCCAATGGGACGCAAATTGCAACTTTTGGCTAAAATGAAATTTTGTATGTTTTCTCTGATCAAGCGAAAAGTACTAAGCCCAGAGTCATAATGTTAGACATGGAATGTCTTTAGGTCATTTACTTTCATGTCTATGCACCCCTGTCTATATAGCTAAACGCATTTAGATTTGGCGAGCCTCTTAATGCTGGCAAACACAAACATTTTGAGCAACTTTGTCCACATTCAACCACATTCTCACACACATTGCCGATCAGAAGCATGATAATAGCACATGCACGTGATAGGAAATGACCTGAAGACATTCCATGTAAAAAATCATGGCTCTAGACTTAGTACGGTACTTTTTAATTAATCACAGAAACATACAAACTTTCATTTTAGCAAAAAGCTGCAATCTGAATCCCATTGGATAAACATTTGTTTTCTTTGATCCTGTCTGACAAGAAGAGGAACTCACTAGAACTCGGCAGACGTGCCGATTCGTAGTGGGCATGGGGTGTGCATCATTCAAAAATATAAAACATAAATATAGAATTTATTATTATTATTATTATTCTGTGAAAGTCTCACTTTCGGCCTCGTTCCCTGCAGAAACTCGTTCCGGCTGCCGGACTACATCTGCCAGTGAATGAGAAAAGTATCATAATCGTATATCAAGAAATGAAGCACTTATTTAGTGAATATTAAAATCATGCCGATGAAAATTGAATTAAAAACTTGAAATTTCAGCCAAGAAGCTCAATCAGATTTCAAATTTTCCATTAATACTTGCATTATTATGCGGTTCATGAAATTTCCTTCATAATCAACTTTATCTCCACTTAATTAATAAGGTACCTGTTAGTAAATGCGCATTCATTTGGTATCTAATAAGATTAATGCTACTTATACAGCGGTACCAACTTACTAGTATATAAACAGAGGAATTATTTGCAAAATTTAGTTTTTAAGAATTTATCAAATATTTTTTTAGACGACAGGTACATAATCTCCGCAAAAAACTGAAGCTTCTGATATCAAAACTTTCATTGCATGCTGACATTTTTAAAGTCAACACCAGTATGGACGCCGGAAAATGTGGCATAACAGTGGCACCAGTTATGGTCACAGTTTGCCGTCCTAGAGATAGTCATTATGGTGCAAATAAATTTGCTTTTTCATGTACTAGCAGATTATAAAGACAGCTACGATAGGCCTACTGTGTGAATTGATAACATAATTGTTACCAAACAAATCGTAGAATCATTTGATGTAGCGAGCAAATTATCTCGTCTCTTTAGCAACCTCTTTGTACAATCATTTGAGTGATACGCTGACGTGATGTTGCAAATCAGTATTCATGAGTGATTTTCGGAAGGTATTTGACAAGACAAAATATTGCAAGCTTTTGTTATTTCTTGATCAGTCTATTATTACAAAATCGACATAATTTCACACGTGCTTTGTTGTTAGTATAGTTTTGAAAACTTTTCCAAATATTTCGCATTTTATCATAATAACTGTGCTCCAAAGTGTAAAGACAGTACGGAACTTTGTAGCATATCTTTGCACTGAACATATTTTAGAAATTCCTTGATCTTTTTCAAGAATAGCCAAACACTACTCCGTTTGAACAACTTTTTTTGATGTCTTTCCTAACCGTGAGAGCTGTCTTTTGGTCACTGCGGACAGAAGTTGCTTGAAACTTTTTGAAAAAATTGTTAAATCAACGTCCCATCCACTTCGCAAACTATTTGTTCCTAGATCGGCTTCTGCAAATACCCGCCATTCATCAACAACATTGCTGCCTCCCTTATCAAAGCCGCGACGTTATAGCCAATTTTTTATTCGGTTCTGTAAATAAAGTTGTTATTTTAGTTCGTCTTTGCTATTGTCACTTCCTTCTTAATTCTGTATTGTCGTCGTTAACAGCTGTAATGCTCTTACCGAATGTTATGTGAGACAATAAAAGTAGTAAGAAAACGGCGAACACCAGATAGCGCAAGATGGCCGCCGTCGTGTCTGAGTCCCCCCCCCTCTGGTCCGCCAGTGTCGTGATGTGCCGGCGAGGTTCCGCTGCCGTCCCCCCCCCCTCTGGACCGTCAGTGTGTGAGCCTTGGGTGTCTGTGTCCGACCGCCTGGTGGACTTGGGCGACCGTCTAGGTTGACGTGGGCGACCGTCTAGGTTGTCTTGGTTAAACTGTGGGATGTTTTGGTGTGTAGTGTCCAAACGAAGCCTCGGATGTGAAAACGGAGGCCAGATTCGGATTCAGCGTGAAATTCTGCATCTGTATGGTGAATTTGAAAGCAATCGGAGATAAAAATTTTTCGCTGACGTCCCCCCCCCCCTCTGGACAGCTTGCTTCGATCTTGGCTTCTAGTGGACGGATTTTGTCGAGTGAGGTGTCATTTGAAAGCTAAGAGTGAGACAAATTCACTGAAACAAACGGCTTGTTCCTATCTGTCTTCGTTTACATGTGAGACGCCATTTAAGATTTTAGGTCGGAGCTCACCTGAAAAAATCCTAAGTGTCAGAGTGACTTTGTATGGGAAAAATTAAAAATTTTCCAAAGTGTGGAATTTCGACCTGGGACCTTTACCAAAGTTTGTTTCATCAAATTTCGCTGACCCCCCCCCTTTGTTCTAACTTTGGTTCTAGTGGACGGATTTTGTTCGTTCGACTTGCATTGGAAAGAGGATGAAACACTGCTCGACCGCATTTTTCGTTGCGAGTCAATCGGAGCAGCCGTTCAAAAGTTAGAGCGGTTACAAGATTTTAGGTCGGAGCTCACTCTGACACTTAGGATTTTTTCAGGTGAGCTCCGACCTAAAATCTTGTAACCGCTCTAACTTTTGAACGGCTGCTCCGATTGACTCGCAACGAAAAATGCGGTCGAGCAGTGTTTCATCCTCTTTCCAATGCAAGTCGAACGAACAAAATCCGTCCACTAGAACCAAAGTTAGAACAAAGGGGGGGGGAGTCAGCGAAATTTGATGAAACAAACTTTGGTAAAGGTCCCAGGTCGAAATTCCACACTTTGGAAAATTTTTAATTTTTCCCATACAAAGTCACTCTGACACTTAGGATTTTTTCAGGTGAGCTCCGACCTAAAATCTTGTAACCGCTCTAACTTTTGAACGGCTGCTCCGATTGACTCGCAACGAAAAATGCGGTCGAGCAGTGTTTCATCCTCTTTCCAATGCAAGTCGAACGAACAAAATCCGTCCACTAGAACCAAAGTTAGAACAAAGGGGGGGGGTCAGCGAAATTTGATGAAACAACCTTTGGTAAAGGTCCCAGGTCGAAATTCCACACTTTGGAAAATTTTTAATTTTTCCCATACAAAGTCACTCTGACACTTAGGATTTTTTCAGGTGAGCTCCGACCTAAAATCTTAAATGGCGTCTCACATGTAAACGAAGACAGATAGGAACAAGCCGTTTGTTTCAGTGAATTTGTCTCACTCTTAGCATTCAAATGACACCTCACTCGACAAAATCCGTCCACTAGAAGCCAAGATCGAAGCAAGCTGTCCAGAGGGGGGGACGTCAGCGAAATTTGATGAAAAATGTTTTGGTAAAGGTCCCAGGTCAAAATTCGGAAGTTTTAAATTTTTCAAAATTTTCACCACACTGGAGCTCCCACACTTAGGAATTTTTTCACTTGTGGCATGTTACATGGTCATGTGCTGACACACCAACTTCCCGTGGTCATATGAGAATGGTTCAGGTGTCATATTGTAAAGAATGATGAGACAAATCGTTTGCAACAAACTGCATGTCGCTACGATGAATACTTTCGGAGATAGAGCCATTTTAAGTTTTCTTCCGAGCATATATAAACCCCCGACAACGCAAGTCTGATCACTTCATCGAAAGACGAGGTAAGCGACGGTCGTCGCTCTGAGCTCCCGATATCGGGTTGCAAAGGACTCTATCTTTTGAAGTAGGCAAGCTATCTTCTTACTTCAAAGTTTGTGTGATAGAGTTTGATAGTGTCTTTACTACTGATAAAATTTTTTAAAAGTAGTATGAGTAGTAAAATGCGGAATTTTTTAAAAATTCTTAATTTTCAGTTTTTTCAAAGTTTTAACATGTAGACTAAGGTTTTCAAGTATGCTGAGTTCAAATCTGCTATCAGATTTGAAATGTAACTAAGTCTAAGGCAGCTTTGAGGGGTTGGATCCCAGCTACTGATCACTACCTTTGACTCGGCGTTCCTGTTACCACTTCGGGGCAGTGACAATGATGTCTTCAGCTGTAAAGAGCGGGTATCGGGGAAGATCTCTCACTTCCCTAGTGATCAGTACAAGGCCTTCGGGCTGTCGACGGGATCTAGTGCCACTCACTACACTCAAATCTATCATTCCTCACTAAGTGTAAAATCATTCTTTTCCGTTTTTATAAACTAGGAATCAATCGTTTGCTATCAAACGTTTACGGAATTATAATCATTGTTTTCCCCTTTTCACTTCAGAAAATGGTTAACTACAACAATGCAAAGACGGCTTTTAAGCTTTGCGTCTGTTCAAAGATTTTTCGTAGCGATGCCTTTAAGAAGCATTCTTGTGCACATAAGCGAATGGTAGGGGGCATTCGATACTTTTGTAGCAGCCATAATGCATCTCGCCTTGTCGAGACGCTACCGGAGTGGCATGCGAAGCACAGCAGCTGCAGTCAACCAGAGCTGACTGAGGAGGCGAAGCAAAGTCTCTTCAGCTCAGAGTTGAAAGCTCTGGAGACTCAGTGTGCTATCGAGGCTATCACGTCAGCAAAGCCTCCCTCATCTTGTGCACCAGCAAAGGCTCTCTCGCCCACCCCGATTCTAGAGACTCAGTCTGCTGTCGAGTCTATCACGACAGCAGAGGCTCCATCTTCTAGCATGCCAGCAAAGGCTCTCTCACCCACTCCGATTGAGTCTTCTCCGAAGTCGAGTAAATCCTCCTCCTCCTCCTCTAGCGATGAGTCGGCTACAAGTAGCAGCGACAGTGAGGAAGAGGAGGAGGATAAAGGCTCGATGAAGGTTGACCTAGTCGAGAGTGTCTACCTCGATAGCGAGGTAGAGGCGGTGAGGGACGTTGACCTCGATAGCGAGGTGCAGCCGGCTAAGTTATCAACCAGTGGTGGGATTGCGGCTCAATGTCGCAACTTCATTATGCGCCCACCACTGGTTGATAACTATGACAAGCTGAAGAATGAGTTGGAGGTGTGGAAGAGGGACTGTTTCTTCTATAAAGCGAGTTCCGAGAACCTCTCGCGAGTCACTCAGGAGCTCAAGAAGACTCAAGCTAGTCTTTTTGAGAAAGAAGGAGAGCTCGATCGCGAGAGGTTCTCGCACCTCGCTAGTAAGGCTAAAGAAGAGCAGCTCCTCATCGAGGGAGAGAGTCAGGAGAAGGAGTTAAGAAAGATGAGGGAGGAGGTGGAAGGGCTGCGAAAGCAGTTGGGGAAGGTGGTGGCGACTAATCAGGAGCTGCACCAGCAAGTGGTGAGTAGCAGTACTCGACGATCAAGTCGCCTCCACATTCCCCTTGACAAGAAAGGACGTGTGCCCGCAAGACCGCTCCTATGTGAACGTGGCAGAGACGAGATGTGTTATAGCAGGGCTAAAAAAGGTATCGAATGCCTTCACTTTACATTCGACCACAAGGAGGCGATCACAGGATTCCTGTTCGAGCCACGTCCTGAGAAGATCTGTAAGTTTAAAACAAGTAACTTAGAGTTCAAGATAATAACTAACAACTTCTTTCTTTACAGATATCAAAGAGAAGCGCCCACCTGCTTCCGTCAACGAGCCGGAGGCGAAGCGGCAAGCTTGAGTCCTTGAATTATCCCGAGAATGAACCATCGGCTCTCTTAAGGGCCACCTAGGGGCAAGACATGATAGAACCTCCACGCGGTTTGCCCTGGGCAGTCTTCGGACTGGCGAATACTATCATTAAGTTGAATCTGCTATCAGTCAACTTGAACGTTGCAAATGAAGTTCGGTGTAATACTTCCTTTCGACGGGCGTTCCTGTAAAGGGCGGCGGTGAAACCCGTAGCTATGTATACCGCAAGGGACATTCGGCAATGGTCAATCTTGTTAAACCTCTCTGCGTCATGTTTGCAAGTGATTGCCTCTGTCTCAACGTAGTATGCATTCGCGCCAGGGCGACATTTAGCCAACTGTCGAAGGTTGCCTAAAACTTTCCATTGCATACGTTATGAGAGCCATGAGTTCTACCTGTCTCTATCAATGAGACGAATTGATGAATGGAATGAAAGGGAGGATACTCACGCGCCACACGCAACATAACACACTTCTCTCTTCCGTAGTCTAACAAGCTCTTTACACATGGATCGCAGTCGATTGCTATCCCTGAAGCATTCTGATTCGCTGTTGAGCAATTCATTGTTGAAAACCCTATATAAGCCAGAAGATTGTAGCGCTTCTCATTCAATTTGAAGTCACGATGGAAGCCACATCTGCCGACAACATTCCCGTCTTCATCGATGAAGACAACGCCATTCCCGAGTTCGTCATCCTCGACGAGTGGGATGAGGATGAGAAGAAGGGGAAGATCAAGAGGATCATTTGGACGGATGAGGTGTGGACTCCGAATACCACTCGCATCCGAAAGGTGCCAGATGCACCAGCACGGCTTAGGCGGTATAGGGTTTATGACAACCTAACCGTCATACCCCTTGACTATTCAAGCCAATAGTCAACCTAATCCCGAGAATGAACCATCGGCTCTCTTAAGGGCCACCATGGGGCAAGACATGATAGAACCTCCACGCGGTTTGCCCTGGGCAGTCTTCGGACTGGCGAATACTATCATTAAGTTGAATCTGCTATCAGTCAACTTGAACGTTGCAAATGAAGTTCGGTGTAATACTTCCTTTCGACGGGCGTTCCTGTAAAGGGCGGCGGTGAAACCCGTAGCTATGTATACCGCAAGGGACATTCGGCAATGGTCAATCTTGTTAAACCTCTCTGCGTCATGTTTGCAAGTGATTGCCTCTGTCTCAACGTAGTATGCATTCGCGCCAGGGCGACATTTAGCCAACTGTCGAAGGTTGCCTAAAACTTTCCATTGCATACGTTATGAGAGCCATGAGTTCTACCTGTCTCTATCAATGAGACGAATTGATGAATGGAATGAAAGGGAGGACACTCACGCGCCACACGCAACATAACACACTTCTCTCTTCCATAGTCTAACAAGCTCTTTACACATGGATCGCAGTCGATTGCTATCCCAGAATCATGTAAGCTATCTTAATTTTATTTAACACTATTTCATCTACCATTATCACCCATATGAAATGTTATAAGATTTGCAAGTTAAACTAAGCGTGCTACTATTTCCAAATGAAAAAGTATACATGGTTAAATTATTCACTAAAGCCCCATTCAAGTAAGT
Organism: Prostheceraeus crozeri; assembly: GCA_907163375.1. Lineage (NCBI taxonomy): Eukaryota > Metazoa > Platyhelminthes > Polycladida > Euryleptidae > Prostheceraeus > Prostheceraeus crozeri. The sequence continues at coordinate 159,914 of CAJQUW010016702.1, forward strand.
CAGTATGAAAGCAAAGATAATACGAAATAAACATTTATTATGGCATGTATTTTAAAAGGTCTTCATCGTCAATATCGTCCCAGAGTCTGACTTCACATAGATCACAAAAACAGTTGAGCTGCTTTAAACGTTCTTCTGCAGCGTCCCTCACGTTGTCAATGTACGCCCACTCCGCCACGGTTCGCGGTTGGGAGTTAGGGGTGTACCACTCCCATATTTGATGCAACTGCGACTTGCTGGTCATCTCCATCACCCCTTCGACATCATATTGTAAATATTTCCACCGTATGCCTGTTAGGTCGGGCAACTCCTCTTCATCGTCCTCCGATAACTTTCGTATATTGTCGAGATTGTATGTCTTCTCCACCTTCGCCTTTCTTGGTGCATTTGGTGTAACGAGCACCTTTGCTGATGTGCATGGAGAGGAGAACTCCAATGCGGCATTTGGTGTTGTTGGAGGACTTGTCATGTTGTCTTTGAAATGCTGACTTTGAATAATGATAACTTTAACATTTTTCTAATTCTTAAGTATCAACAAGCAACCAATCAGAATGAACAGCCAATGAATGATGAGCATGAAAGGATATAAGCAAAGTGACATCCGTGTCATTTCACTCTGTCTTTGAGACGTATAAGTGAAGTATTCTCTAGCGAATTCTGCTATTATTTGAGGTGTACAAGTGAATTCCAAATTTGAGACATATTAATTGAGTGAAGTCTCTATCTTATTGAAGCATCAACCTTAAACTTGATTTCATTGAAATGGTAAGTTGAAGATTTCCTCTCTCATCTCCCTCAAACGTGTGGCTCATAGCATCTTCCTCAATTTCAGGCATCAACTTCATCACCAACGCCCTCCCTTCTCGAGGAAAGTTTAGAGTTATTGAGTCAAGGTAGGTTGCAACAATACACTGAGGCTTGAACAGAGATGATAGAATGATTTCTCTTTCAGGTGATGTGAGTTCCAGCTCAGAACTGTCGCGACATGGTAACGAGTGGGAATGTGCTGACTGTGGGCACATCTTCACGAGGAAATGGGATCTCACCCGACACATCAAGCGAGGTGTTTGTCGACCTAAGCCGGCATCAATCTCCGGAGGTGGGGATGATTCTGTTAGCGTCGTCTCCTTTTCTTGCGACTTGTGCGCTCAGTCTTTCGAGACACGTTTTGAACTATCTTCGCACAGACTTCAACATACACACACGAACGATAGCTACACCAACGGTACCTCCTCTATCCGACTCACTGAAGTGTCCATAAATAATTTAGTGAGGAACTACCAGATGGACTCCTCAGAAACCATTGCTAACTTTGAGGAATGGTTTCATCAAAATTCATCATTGATAGAAGCGCTCTTCAACAATTTAGACAATTTTAGGATGAAGGCGCTCATCTATCTTAAAATAAAATATGTAAAAATCGACCACCATACTGGACAAATAATAGAGAGGTTGGAGTTTCACATACCCTCCTCTCCTGCAACCGAGGTTGTAGACTATGAGTCTTGGATAAATTTTCACATCCAAGGATTAAAATTAAATATTGATAAATTTAACGAGCGCGATTGCGGTCTCATTTTTGACGGCATTGAGTCCGCCTTATTTAAAATCAGTTTATTAGGAAATCATAGTGGTCGAGGCTCCTTTAAACTTCCAAAAAATTTAAAAAACAAAACAGCAGTCATCAATGTCGATTGCGAATCGCAATGTTTTAAATATGCTGTCCTCTCCATTCTCCACTATAATGACATCAATGCGAATCGAAATCGTACATATAGCTATAGGCAGTGGGAGAATGAATTAAACTTCGATGACTGTAATAGTGACGATATGAAAATTAAAGATATAGAAAAATTTGAAAAATTGAACAACATTAAAATAGTTCTCCATGTTTGGGAAAAGGGATTGAAGGGTGTGCGCTACAACTCGCGTTCGAGTTGTTATGATCATGTTGTCAACCTTTTATTAGTAAGACAGGATGATAGTGAGGAATGGCACTACTGCGGCATTCCCAAAATCTCTCGCTTATACCACCACTTAAGAAATTCTACCTCATCAGAGATTTATTACTGTGACAGATGCATTCGGAACTTTAGGAGTAAAAACAAATTTGAAACTCATTATGAGTGGTGTAAGCGAGGTAAACTGCAAATGGAACGCATGCCCAAAGATAAGGAGTTTTCATATAGAGAGAATGGCGATGAACTAAGTCCTCTTCGTGTCATCTATGCTGACATCGAATGTTATATCGATGATAACATCCATCGACCAGTAGCCATTTCCTGCTATGAAGTATGGCATGACCATTTCCAAAATAGAAAAAATAAAATGCACGTCTGGCAAGGTGAGGATTGTATTTACCAATTCCTACAATTCCTCGAACAGGCTGTAAAATTTCAACAAAAGTATGATGGTGAACTCTATCGCAGATCATTGCATATGACAGCAGATGATCAAGCAAAATTTGATAGTTGCAAAGTTTGCCCCAAATGTAGGAAAACATTTGACGATGATAAGATTAAGAAAGTGCGCGACCATGACCACATCACTGGTAAATTTAGAAACGCACTCTGTTCAAAATGTAATTTTTCGCTGAGGATGAAGCGGCGTACATTACCCGTCATTTTCCATAATTTCAAGGGCTACGACAGCCATATGATAATAAAAGGAGGTTTAGGTCAAATGAAAGAGTGGAAGCTTGATGTAATAGCACAAACGAGAGAGAAGTTTATGGCCATGACAGCAAAAGTGCCTGTCGATAAAACTAAAGAAAATAAGACGGTCTATTTTGATATAAAATTTTTAGATTCCTACCAATTTATGACTGCATCACTGGCCTCTCTCGTGCAAAATCTAAAGTCTCTTCCACTAACACAAAATCTTAAGAAACAATATCCAAATCTAACCGATGAAGTCATCACACGGAAAGGAGTCTTTCCATATGCATATTTTGATGCAATTAGTAAACTCGGCGAGACTTCTCTTCCGCCCATAGATAAATTTAAAAATGATTTGACCGGCGCAGAATGTAAGACCGAAGATTATGATCATGCACAAGATGCATGGATAAAATTTGACTGCCATACATTTGGTGAATATATGATTGCCTACCTTAAGTTAGATGTATTTTTGCTGGCTGATGTATTTCAGGAGTTTCGACGAGTGGCATTAGAAGAAGATAAGTTAGATCCCGTCCACTTTGTCAGTCTGCCAGCCATGTCATTTAAGTCTGCTTTTAAAATGACTGGTGAGACCATTCATCTCTTACAAGATCCAGAGATGTATAATTTATTTGAGCGAGGAATTCGCGGTGGTCTCACATTTGTAAATAAACATAGGTTAAAATCAAAAATAGTAGGTAATGACCAGACTCATCTGAAGTATTATGACCAAAATAATTTGTATGGTAGTTCATTATCCAAACCGCTACCTCACTCTGAGTTTAGCTGGTTAGATGATAGTGAAATTCAACATTTCTCCAACCCTTCCAACATACTAGCAATTCCAGATGAAGGTGATTGGGGATATTATTTTGAGATAGATCTAATCTATCCAAATAATATTAAACATAAAACCGTAGATTTTCCACTCGCACCCGAATCAGGTGAAGTGAGTAAAGATATGTTTTCCGACTTTATGAAACAATTTCATAAAGATTTAGAATCATGTGGACAACCCAAGTATAAGCCTTGCCGCAAACTTTTACTCACTCAATATGATAAGGAAAACTATCTAGTCCACTTTAGCATCTTAAAATTTTATTTAGAAATGGGCATGATTTTAAAAAGAGTTCACCGCATTATTAAATTTAGACAGAAAGCCTTCCTCAAACCCTACATAGATAGTAACAGTCAGAAACGTGCACTAGCCCAAAATAATTTTGAAAAAGATTTTTATAAATATAAGAACAACAGTCTATTTGGTAAGACGATGGAGGATGTTAGAAAGCGCGTAAACTACAAACTAGTTAATGATGATCAAAAGTATCAGAAATTGATCTCATCACCTCTATTCATCGATAGAGACATAATCGATGAGGATCTTGTAGGTATTAAAATGATAAAATCTGAAGTTGAGTTGTGCAAACCCATCTATATTGGTCAAGCTGTTCTAGATTACTCCAAGCTTGAAATGTATCAACTCTTCTATAAAATACTAAAACCGTGTCCTCTCGTAAAAGAGATTCGTTTGTTGGGTGGTGACACAGATAGTTTCTTTTTAGGTATTACCACTCAAAAAGATTTAAATTTTAATGAAGTAGGAAAATCTTTAGAAAGATATTTTGATACATCAAATTATCCTGCTAATCATCCACTATACTCCATCAAAAATAAGGCAAAACTTGGCTGCTTTAAGGATGAGACAGCAGGAAGGAGATAGCTGAAATGATTCTCCTCCGCCCTAAAATGTATTCTATGAAATTAAAGGATAGTGATGATAGCATTAAGCGCGCTAAAGGCATATCAAGATCATTGGTCTCTAACATGAAACATAAGAATTTCAGGAAAGCCTATAGAAATAAAAATATAACGTTTGTCAATATGACAATCTTAAAATCTAAGTCGCATGAGATCAAAACTCATACTTTTAGGAAACGGGCGCTTTCAGCATGGGAGGATAAGAGGTGCTGGCTAGAACACAACATATCTCTTCCACATGGACATCCTGACACAAACATACCACCACCCAAAAGAATTAAACTCACACTACCACATTCAGGAGACGTCTTAGCATAATCATCCTTAACTTAGTATTTTGATGTTGATTTCTGTAGATAAACATTGTTGTTTTATGTATCGCATGAGATTGTTTTTTCCTTGTGAATATGTGTCCACATCTGTACATTCCCCATGTGATGACTTTTCCACTGAAAGACATTTTTCCTATCCCTGTATATTTCCACCCTTCACGAAGTAAAAAGACTTTTTGTATATAACAATGTTTATTGAAGTGCGCTCATGTATATACTTTCAGTGGATGTTGTATAAAGTCTATTCCTTCACATTCATGTACATATTTCAATAAATGTTGTATAAAGACTTCACTTTGTTTTCCGAAACACTAACGTTATGAGGGATTTAGTATCTTTCACATGGATGCACTCTTGTAAACCATTGGTAATTTTGATAGCAATAGAGGGTATAGTTTGTTTGACGACGGGATGATAGAAAATAGATTCAAACATCTTCTCGACTATTCCATATGAAGCGTCTTTATCATGAATGAAATCACGTAAAATGTATTCTTTTTTCTCACCAACAGAAATAGGTAGAAACAAATCACTTTGAATGTAAAGGTGCTGTTCATGTTTATCAAGTGTCATTGGTGTTTCTATACCAATCGTATGCGCAGCAGCAAACACAGTTTGTAGCATTGAAAAACCAAAGAGTTTTTTCAAATTTTTACTCAATTGACATTGAATGTCATCACCCAGTCTCAGAACAACGCGTTGATTTTCAATTGAAAACGAAATGTGGTGTGTCTTTACATCATATTTACTTTTCATCACATGCTTCAACTTCTGTTGTATATAAGGATTTACTACATGAATGAAGCTTTCAACTGTATGATATAGACGCGGCATTATATTGATAGCAACTTTAGATTCTTCATAAGACTGGTAAATTTTCTTGATGCGATCGCCATAGATGTCCACCCACCATTCATCATTAACTGAATCAGCTTTAGTGTGATATTCATGAGAAGCATATACCACACCGCTTCCAATAATAGGTGTATAATGTCTTACAAAATGACGCAAGGTTGGAGAGAAATAAACTGTAAGTTTGTCATTATATTTCTGAATAACCAACTTATTTTTGTCCGCCATAATTTTCTCTCCATACTTCTTACCCACAGTCTCATTCCATCGTTTTACTAACTCAATAAGTGATAAAGGTTGAACACCACGCTTTTTCAAAATGATGCGTTCTTCGCATTCTACAACATCTTCATCAAATATTTTAAATCTATAATGAAATTTGTTGATTCGATTTGAATAAACTTTTCTAACATTTGCAGTAGCAATTGACGTTAGATGTAGTCCATGACCAAAACCGAGATGTGGATAGAATTCACTATCCAACCTCAGCGTAAGACCTTTAGTAAAAGAATGAAAGCGGAGGAACTGTCTCCCACTCCAATGATAGATAGTAAACTCATAAGCTTTCTGATTTTTATTCTTCATGATGGAAGTATTACCACTGTTGAATGCCTTAATAATTTTCTCATTCCCAAATGGCTCATAAGAATCTGATTTTATCTGAATCCATTCATAGTTCCACTTTCCATCTGATGTTAAATTGTATGGAAACTTGAATGCATTATTCATCGTTATTCCATCATGGGTGCGAGGAGTCAAGACCATTTCTTCCAATTCATTCACATTCTGAATACTACTATCACAACAAATGCTGGAAACACCTACTTCCCATTCACCTTCTAGAAGTAATGGACGATTTAATTCTACTCGATTGTCTGATGGTTTATTTTTGGGAAATTTATTCATAGAAGCATTACTGGGCAAGTAGATTAGAAACGAGTCCTTATTTTCACTTTCCATATTATTCACATTGGAAAAATATATTAGCATACGTTTGCATTAACTCTTCATTCGGAAATGGAGTGTGATACTTGTCACAGCATCTTTATGAAAAGGAATCAACGCACCAGCATCGTCATAAATGGCAATATCAATTTGTGGGATGTAGTTTGATTTCAGCTTTGTATAATGCACTTTCTTGAAAGTATGCTCAGATAAAATACTGCAGCTCTTTGGCTGGTATGGTATCATTGCTAGCAATGGAGCTTCAACATCTCCCACACGTACATCTTCACCAATATTGGAATATATCTGAAAATAGTTAATACGACGCGATAGCGACATGTCTGCGCTAGCTTTGGTTACAGTACCACTTTTAAAGATATTTTGGTCAAAACCCAAAATGTCCATTAGAGTTTTATCCATAATTAGTTCAATACCTTTTCCACTTATAGTGAGAGACAAAGTACCTTCTTTTTCAGAAAATGAAATATGTTGGTCATTAATCACTTCATTTAAATAATCTACAACCAATTTAACTGAAGTAATGATGCGAGGCATCAGCACTCTTGTTTCATGTAAGATACCACCGAAAGGCTCTACACACTTTCTGTATAAAGATACGCTCCATTCTGTATCAAATTGATTTGACCTTTCACATGGTAAATGTTGCATATTAAATTTTCCATGAACAGCTGCAGAATGATGTCGCAAGAACTGATGAAAATCTTTTGAACAAATTAATACTAGATCATCATCATTTAATTTACTTATTGCAATATGATTAGATGATTTAATATAAGTCAATGTTGCCACTTGTTTACCATCAACTCGAAGGAGATAATTAAATTTCTTCAATAATGTTTCAGGAGTCATGTTTGTCTTTCTTGGCTTAATCACAATCTTCTTCACCAACGTCTTCTCATTTTTTGGAATAAGATCTACATAATAAGCTTCCTCTCGATATATTAACTGTTTATGAGCACTTATGTGGTAATTAACGTTAAAATTATCATAGCTTGTCAAGGCGCTAGCGAGGTAACCTAAATCATTTCTTAAACTTGGACTTAAACCAACAATCCAATCTTTCTCAACTACATGATGTATATAAGTATAATCATCATTGTGTGGAGTAAATTGGGCAATATGTTTACACGCTTTATTCAAGAAATCATATATAAACTTTTTACATGATAAGAGATCTTTCTTTGGCCACTGTGGAATGTATACTCGGCAGCCCTTTTCACATTGGTAAGCAGCTGTACGTCTCATATTAATAGTCATCACCTCATGATCAAAAGTATAGACACAGTTGCTATAAACAAGTTGAGTGACACCCACTTCCCAATTCCCATTTAGCTGTTGTGCATGATCAATGGGAGTAGAAAAGAGTGCGGCTCGATTACTAGTAAATCTCTTTGTAGCCGCATTGCTAAGCAAAATATGATAAAACGACATTTTTATATTGCTAATCTGCAACTTTGCATAACATCATGAAGACTTGGATTTTGGACTCTCTACAATATATCAGAGTTGATCGTGATGGAAACGTACATTTCAAAAATTCTCATGGTCATACATCAAGAGGAATTACATTAACATGGCGACAATTTGTCAACCTCAATGATATCATGAGGGATTTGGAATATTTTGAAACATTAAGATTCATCTCCCTGGGTGATCAAGTTTGGCTTCAACATTACAGAAATGAAATTCAAATCTACCATTCTCATTCCGCAAACTGTTTCTCATTTCGCAAATACAATTGGGAGAAGTATAGAAGATACATACATCGCTCCATCATGACATTTATTCGTCGTGAGTTCATCGCCCTACTATGCAAATCTTAATCAGACATGACTATCACGCACCATGAGTTGGAAATTAGATTCCCTACAACGTATTGAAACGGATCATGATCGAAACGTCTATTTCAAAGATTCAACTGGAAATGTGAGAAGAGAGTTTGCTTTATCTTATCGCCATTTTCAATCTCTACATCATATCATGAAGGATTTAAAATACTTCTATATGAAAAGACATTCACGTATTGGAAATCGCATCTGGTTGCGCGTCAACAATCGGCGAATTCAACTCTATCATTCCCAACTTCATACTAACTTCACATTTCATCAAGGTAGTTGGGAAAAGTATAAAAGGAAGGTACATCGCTCAATTTACTCATTCTTTCATCATGAAGCGCCATCGCTACACCCTCGTCAACATTCTCCGTCGCTTCAGACTCTACACCAAAATCGATCTCACAACATTACACCAACAGCTTCCAAACAGCAAGTATTACCCGGGTCGTCCTCAAATGTTAGTGGTGAAGATGAACAATTCACGGAATCTTCAACTCTTCCAAAATGGGACTGTACAGATTCTCGGCGCCCTTTCTCATTCATCGGCGCAGTCAATGCGCTTAGAGCTACAGAGACTACTACGTCGGATATGGAAGAGGGAGAGGTGTGTGATGTCAAATCTGACTGTGGACAATATGGTGATCTCTACTCAATTGAGTGACAGTCTATCATTTTTGAAGATTCGTACCAGCAGTTACAGTTTGTGTTATGAACCCGAACTTTTTTCCTGCAGCTCTCATTAGTTGTTGGTTACCTGTGCATGTGGCAATCTTTCATAATAGTAAAGTGATCATTACTGGACTAAAATCTCATGTACAAGCAAATATGATCCTAGACTATCTCATTGAGTATGTACGTACCCAGCGGATTGTAAAATAAAAAACAATTTTTCCAACATGATGTTTTTATTTCAAATCATGATAGAACTTACAAATCATTTTTTCATTAGAGGATGGATTACATGAAAAGTTTTGAATAACAGATGCAAATCGAGATACATGTAAACGTCTTAAGATGAAGTACAGTACAAAAGCACCACACGTTGATGAAAGTGGATGTTGTAGTATGCGTTCATTTCGCTGATATTGACGCGTATGTTTTCTCAACCACTGCTGTGTTGGTATATTTGGAGGTTGAGCAAGAGAGTCAAATAGTTCACCACGTCGGTCTTCTCCAATAAAGATCGCTTTCCAATGCTCACCGCCTAAATTCTGCGAATGAGTGTTTAGTACAATAAAGATGGGATAGTGATTTACTGCAGGTGGTAAGGTATCGAGTGAATAGACATTATCGAAAGCTTTCAACGTCGCTTCGTCTGCATTACGCTGCACTTTAGTCTTAATATCGTCAGCAGTCAACCAACTCATTAACGATTATACTGAAGAATCACGTCACGATACTTTGTAATTTCAATATTTGAATCGAAGACTGCATAAATTAATACATTGATCGTCTCAGGTAGTGTTCTTTTGAACGTTAAATCCAAACGAATATTATGAGGCACGTTCGCTTGACGATAGGGTGCACTAATATCGCTGTCAGCAGTCAAATCAAATGCATAAATAGTATATCCACTCTTAAACTCTTTCATAGTCAGTCCGTTGGTGTCATCCGTATTGTAAAAGCCAAAAACATCCATAAAATCAACATAACTGCGCATAAATTGATCTGAAGCAAAATCTGGTTTGTAGGGTGGACCAGGATGACTCACACCATTTACACGTAAAGCAATTTCACTTAACTGATTGTGTTTAAAATTGAAAGGATTCTTCTTTATATTACCATTAAATGCATCATTTTCAACCATTGCCACCATGAGGAGCTTCGGTGCTTCCGATGGAAAGAGGCGATCTTTCATGAAACTCTTTTGATCTTTCGGAATTGTAAAGGTGAGAAGCTTTGTATGCTGAATGGGGTAAATGGCATTTTGGCGGTTAAGGCCTTCAGCATGCCCTCTAATGACACTTGGATTCGGTACTACTCGACGAATGTAAAGTGCAATATCTTCCACATGAATTCTAAAATTGTCAACTTTAGCAAATGCATTCAGCGCAAATTCAGGCTTATCAATGTCAGCTTGAGTCGCATGCTGGTATTACACAGTAAAAACTTTGACTGTCTAAAGAAGTCTAAATTCAGCGGACCATATAGCTGACATACTCTACTATCTTTAATCATAGCAGATCGCTTTACAAAGCCACTGTTTGTTTCAACATCAAATTTTCCTGCTTCATCTCTGTACCATCCCATGGCTTCCATATGACTTTTTTGTGCTGCTGGATGAAACTGTGATACATGATTGAAATATGATTTATAGGGATAATCGCTTTGACCACCTTCCACTTGCTGCTCTCCAATCGTTAGAGAAACATCACGAAGTAATGTAGTCAATGGTAAATTGTTCAGTCCAACTTTATGTGCATCGTCAATAGCAGTTCCATCTGCTTGCTGAATTCTAAACCTCAAATCAAGCATCGCATAACTCAAATCTATGTAGTCATCACTACCACCAGGAATAACAAATTCAATGGGGCCAGCATTCTCAGCTGTTCGAGGATGATAATCTACAATACTTGAACTAAGAATATCTGTCTGTATGGCTTGTTGATCGAACAAACAAAAACCGGAAGTTTAACACTCCATGATTAGAAGTTATAGCAGCGTCGTCGTTTAGCGCCTGATGAATGATTAGAGCCTCTGCGACGTTTGCGTGAATGCCTTTTGACTGAAGATCGCACCTTACCAGCTCCGCGATGTTTCCTCCTTCCTTTATTCATTCGTTTAGGTGATTTCTTTCCTTGAGTAACACCAGCAATGGTTTGCTTCAATGTTTTTAAACCGCGTTCCTTCCCACGATTCAACAAACTGCTCTTAAAACTTCTACCTCTGGAAAGATCACTAGCAACATCACCAGCAAAGCCAACGGCATTACTTAAAACATTTCGTTTTAAAGATCTACCGACATTGGATATGAGAGGTGCTACAACAGATTTCAGTGCACCAAGTATGCTACCTCCACGTTGGCGGCGAGCACCGATGTAAATTTGTCCTCCGCCACTTACATAGGAGGGTCGTGAATAAAATGAGGCAGTTGGATTCATAGCTCAAACCCTAAACATTGTTAGTTACAACTTTGCATGAATCACTGTCGATCACTTAGATGAAAGATGTCGGCACGACGCATCAAGAGTTTCATACTTGAAGGATAACCAGTCCATTTAACAAAACACCATTCTTCACCTTGCCGTTTTTTTACATCGAATGATTTTCTCTACCAAATATGTTTCACTTTCAGTGACTACCTCAATCTCATCGCGGTAAAAGCTACCCTCAATTTCTTCATTATCGTAATCTTTCAACTTGTAGGTGGTCGGAGAGTCTTTTTGATTAATCCTTGATACTGTAAATACCACCTCTGTCCAATTCGGAAGGTACCCTTTAGCAAAAACACTTTTCACTTTTGAGATACGAACTTTATCGCCAATTTTCACATCACTTTTCACATGAGTGCGTTTACGTTGGAATGATTCGCGCACTTTATCTACATTGTCAGCATTTACATCTACTGGTCTGAGTCCAATAGAACGATGGATAGAGTGATTGTAGGCATGGAGTGTATCTTGTAGAACCTTTGTCCAATTTTGTGTCAAGTTGGCAGTAAAATGTCGCCACAAGCGATTTTTTAATGTGCGATTAAAACGTTCAACGAGTGCAGCTTATAAGCGCTCTTTACACTAAACAACTCAATGTCATGCCTCTCAAATAATCTTGTCACATGCTGATTTTCAAACTCTTTTCCTTGATCACTCTGAATTCTTTTTGGAATGCGACCTTCTCGAAAAATTGTTTGGAATGCTTTTGCTACTCCTTTCCCTTCTTTAGTTTTTAAAGGTTGAGCCCACGCATAACGCGAGAAAATATCAATGACGGTTAAAATAAAATTATTGCCCGAGTTATGTTTTGAAATGGAGGCAACATCGCACAAATCTGCTTGCCACTGTTCATCGATGTCATGAACAATATAATGGCGGGTGCGGTACTTCTTTTTCGCTTGTTTGTGGAGTGTATAGGTAGCCTGACCCTTTAACCATCGTTTCACTTGTGATTGTGGAAGACCACTCGCTTTTGATAATTTCTTGATAGATGCAAATCCTGCCGGAAGTTTTACATCATAATAGATTGACTTCAAACGTTCAGTCGATGACGGCTGACTCTTTTTCCTCCTTCTCATCTTTTTTCTTTCTTGCCTTTCTACATTTACAACAACTGCAGCATTTAGCTTTAGCGGTTTTGCGATCGTGTTCACATTGCTTAGGGGTTTCATTATGAGAGCTGGCGCAGCAAGTGCAAGTGACAACGACATTTTTTTTCTCACCTCTGGCGGCTCATTACATGCCAAGCAACACATCTGCTTCATATTAATAGTCTGAGAACATGTATTTCCTAGGAGGAGCTGTTTTACGTTTTCCTTTTACCAGTTTTAGTGGCGATGTAGATCTACGTCGAGTTCTTCCTCTTGTTTGCTTAGTGAGTGTGGAAGGGGATGTAGCAGGTGACGTCTTAAACCAATTTGTTGGCATTTTCATCGCCTGAAGCATTGGAGTAGTAGCCACTGTTTGAATCAAGTTCTTTTCAATGTCTCATTATTTAAAGCAAAATTTTGGCACATTATGCTTTTTCAATAGTTTAAGAAAGTATGACCAAACCAGGTGGAACATAGCCCTGACGGCGCTTTCTACGTGTCGCATACTGAATCAAGTCTTCATAACGTGAAGCATCAATCACTTTATTTTCATCTGTAATGATTTCTCCTCTATCATTTACATTGAGATGGGGTTCAATACTGTTGAAAAGAGATATGGCATGTGCGCGAGATGCTAAAGGTGTAGCAGTCGATACAGAGTCACGCATCTTATTCTTCAAGTTTTTCAATTGCTCAACAGTTTCCGAATGTAATAATACAGCACGATGTGGATCTTTGATGTGAACATTTTGCTGATAATCTATTTCTTTCCTATACATTTGATTTGCAAGAGGTTGCTTTACTTGCTGCATGGCAGTCAATTGTACATATTCATCCTGAGGAATAACAATCATGCGAGAATAAGAACTCATAGTTTTGTAGATAATCATGGGAGTTTTCAAAATATCACTTCGAAATCTAAATTCTTCCGGACACTCTTGCGTAAAGTCAATGAATAAGTAACCGTATGGTTTTTCAGTAGCTGCTTGAAAAATTTCAATTAAGGCTTTTGATCCTCTGGGTGCAACTTGTCGCGCTAAAATTTCAAATTGACTTTTATCTCGCGGATTCTTGAAAATAGCATAATAGTGTGTATTCAGGTTTCGTGTACGAGCTTCTTTTCCATCAGGAAACAAATTTTGTGTAATATAGATGATAAAACACCTTTTATGGTGTGCTGCGCGAGTGAACATATCTGTAACATCTTTTGAATTCTTACTTTCTTTTAATAAATCATCCAATACAACAACATCATTAGACTGAAAGTTTATCCACTGGAATAATTCCTTCATGTCGAATAAAGTTGCGACTTTGCAATTCCTGAAACAGCGACGGTTGATAAATACCATAACACCAAATCACTTGATTGATAGGTTCCTTAAACAACTCCCTTCTTTTATCCAATAAATTCAGCGTGAAAACAGTTTTACCTGCATGAGATGGACCTGATACAGTCAGAACTTTATCGCATTGAAGTCTGAAATCAATTTTATTACTTTGAAACTCAACATTTGCATAATTAACGCTTAGAGCCAAAGATATTTCCCAATAGGTTGCCCACGGCAGGAGCTATCATTGGAAGTATTGCTGAAAGGAAACCGCCCTTTTGTGTTAGAGTTTTCCTCTTTCTTTGAAGTGCGACTTTAGGATTGGAGATGAAACGCAATTTTGTAGCATATCGCTTAAGTAACTTTCGTTGTTTTGGTGCTAATTTATTCGTCCTCAACTTTCTCACATGAGAAATAATTTCACAAATGAATTTATCGTTAGCATGTCGTATAGCATTGTATCGCTGATTTGCTTTCATTCGTCGGAGAGCTTGAATGGCTGAAGAAAACTTTTGACTTTTACGTTTCGTCCAATTTTATACGTTTCGCCATTTTCCGTGTTAGTCTTTGCTAAAACCTATCTTTACCACATTTGCATAGGTACTAACTATTGCGCATAAGTGACACTCGAAATGAGCAATATCACAGTGGTTACATTGGACAAAGTTGAATGCAATTACGTATGAAACAGCGTTGACAAAAAGCATGCTTACAATCTCTTGAAGATGCGCTTTTCATTTCCATCCTTTTCGGTTTTACATAACATCGCAACACATAGTTTCACCGTTACTGATGTCTATAGCAAGTCTTTTTGAAGATATGAATTTGCTAGCCTTTTCTAAATAATAGACGCATGTACAGAAGGAATATACTTCGAGAGTGAGCAGACATTGCTCGAAAACCAGTTGTGCTACAATCAAGTACCACTCTACTGCATTTTCAATTTTCTATTATGAAAGTTGAATGTGAATATCTGAAATCGCTTCAATCACTAGACTGCTACCATGATGGTTAAATGCGTTAAGACGTTCAGACAATTTTTATCATATGTCTTTTAAAAAAT
>CAJQUW010016703.1:0-60767 GCA_907163375.1 Prostheceraeus crozeri
ATGGAGGAAGTGGAATGCACGTCCTCGGTCCTCAAGAGGATAATTAACAGAGTGTATTTTAGGGGCAAAATTGGAATCGATCATCGCGCTGTCTGTCGATGTTAAAGATGTTAACAATGTATGCATCCTAAAGCATGCATATTGGTATATGTTGTTTGTTTTTATTTGCTTAAGCCATTTTTATATCAATTTTTCTGATAGTTCATATTTATTTTTTCTGTCGCATCATGCAATTTCTTACCACAAAATAATATTTGCACGTTATAATATTGCCAAGCTTGGCAATGCCCATGTGGGCACAGCAACGATATGCGTGTACAACCCGCCAGATATCGGACTAATTCCATAGAAGCAATCTGTCTGAATGATCACATAGATGTGGTTCATTATTCTGCTTAGAGAAGTCATTTAGTCATGTATCTGGTGAATTGCAATTGATCTTTACTCTGCTTTCATCAAAAAAATGAAACAAGTGGTTTTCATTTGTATTATTCCTATATAACATGCGCTCTTCAGATTTATGAATCAACCGTCATAAAATAATGCAATGTCTAATTGTAGCTCGATGGAAAGCAATATTTAATTGTAGCTCGCATAGATGGTAGCTCGCTTGCAAATATTTTCATATATATATGCGATATCTGCTGATTTTCACTGGTTTCGTTGCACACATGGTAAAAACACGTCTATTTCTTATCTAGACCTTTATAATATTAAATGTCTTTGCTCTATCTACATATGCTTACTCTATGCTCTAGGCCTACGGTGCATATATTTGCTCTGTGCATGAAGTCTGCTTGTAGCCATTGCAACAAGAACTGAGTTTTTGAGACCTTCAAAGAGGTCATTAAAGGCTCATGGAATGACGTCGATCACACCACGTCATGCGTTGATACGAGATTCCACGACAAATGCAATTTTTGAATGCCAGCTTACATTGTCTGATGGATTTGTACCGGTATCTTGTTAGTAAATAGACTGAGTGATCCTTTATTGTTTCCATATCTCTTTCAATATAATTTGAAAAAATCAAGTACAATGCACCACTGCTTTCATGAAATAATCCGCAACGATTGCATTTCATCAACACAATTCATCCCATGATCTAACAACATTGACCAGGATTCATACTCAAACGAGAAGTCAATTAACCGATCAATAGACCTCTTCTTGCACTGCTGTCGCACCAATTTAAAGAAGAGAAATGTCAGACTTCCATATAGGCCCGTTTAGATTTATAATTTTCACGTGAGTGCAAGAGGATTTGTTTTAATCGTTGACTTAATAATTAAAGCTCTTTTGAAATATCAGGACTACAAGGTCAACATTTTAAAGTACAGATAAATCTTCTTGTTTTAAGCAACAATTTACAATATCTGTAAACAAAGATGGACGCGTCACTAGCGACACACAGCTGAGATCATATGACGTATAGACTGAATTCTATTTATTTCTTTTTCATTGAGCGAGAATTGTACATAAATCGTAGATTAGAATTAGATAATTTATTTATTCACATATGGCCTCTGATCAGACTAAAATGTCCACAACGGATCGCTCAGTCAAGAGTAAGTATGATTTTATGATCACATGTGATTTCTTGAATAGTTTATATAGTAGATTTCTCAACCGACGATATTCCGAACTAAGTTTGTCTTTAATTTGATAGACCAGGAAATTATTTTTGTCCAATGATCATTTTTCTATTCGCACAACAAATTTTGGCTTTGATGTTTATGTCTTGTAGTATGTAAATTATTGGAAGTCAGACACGATGTTCCATTGCCTGGAATTTCAGTAATTATGATAGTGAAGAGCCATTGATTTAATACTTTAATTTGAAGTATATGTGACAGCAAACTGTGTTGCATGCCTTCCTAATTGACATAGTCTATGCCGTGCGTCATTGTTTATGTGAACTTGTTACTGGGTATTAGTCACAACTAAAAATAAAGCTTGATCTAGAACGTGGTCGCGTGATTGACTATTGCCTATTTGCAATTACACGTAAGGAACAATTTTGAAAGATACTCTATTTATCGGAAATATTATTTATAGTTTTATATAGATTTATGAAAATAAATAAGGCCCTGCCGGCAGAGCAGCGATTCTATTCCAACTTACGTCGATTATTAAGGCATATCTGATAATTCAATGCACGATTTTGAGGACTGCTCTCATTCAAATTTTTCCGGGGGGCGGAATAAAAAAGATAAAGTGGAAGATTCTCCTCAAAATTTCTTTTTGTCGACTTTAGAAATCTATTATCTTGCGATGTTGCAACAGTCGGAACCTCCAACTTTTTGTGATGTATGCAGATTGTATATTTCGCATGACACTGAGTGTGGAACTACATTGGCGTTGAACAGTAGGCCATAAAAATGTGTATGTCATAATTCGAATGTATTAGTCGAATATTTTAGAAGCTGAAGATTAACAGTCTTGCTGCTGAGATATTCACCAAACTTTGTCCATTTCGAAATTCCCAAAAAAATGCAAATTTAGCACAGCACTTTTCAAATTTCATGAATTCTTTATTCGATTTCTCCGACACAAAATTCAATATTGCTAACGTTGTTGCCTCACATTAAGTTCATTGAAATGAAGAAAAACACGTGGGTTTACTTCGGACACAGATTGGATTATCTCTAATGCCTTCATGCCAATGCATAAAGTCCGATTAATGCCCAAAATGATTTAGCCTATTCGGTTAAATGCTGCTATTTGCAATTAGTTTTAGATTAGGTTTGTGGAGATAAAATGATTTCAGGTAGTGATTGAGGTGGTGGTAGCGTATGCCTAATTTGTCATCATGTTTAATGATGCATGGTGCAGCTCTCATGTCACGTCGCAGGCACTAAATATTGACATTGACTTGATGAAGCATCACGACCTAGCGGAATATATCCACTTAAGACAGGTACTGTCCATTTCTGGAACTACTACAAAGAGGATGGTCTCATGTTCTTTAGCGGGAGGGTTTCAGCTAATATAAAGACTAATATTTTGCACACTAGAGAGTCCGTCAGAATTATTTCTAAAATGAGCCTTGATCCTCGATCGACTATTCATGACTGGGAACATTTCTTGTCCAAAATATCTGAAAATGAATTAGCCTTTAAGATAAGTGATCAAGAAAATCCTGTCAGTAATGTGTGAATATGCGTTGACTGTATGTCATCAGTAAAATAAACGTTTGGGAAAGCCAAGAAAAGTTGTATTTTTATCAAACAACGCAACATGTTTCGAATATAAAAGTATCCGCAGTCATTTTCAAGAATAATTCAATAAGGAAATGGAAAACACTTTGTCTTATACAATGGTTAGAAAATTCGATGTTGTGATATCCAATAATTGTGAACCAGACCAAATGTGTTAAGATATTGGTGATTGAAAGGAGCACTGCAATATTGGCAATTTCGTTGGTGTACTGAAATGGATATGATTAAAAAAGAACTACTTTTGAGATCCTCTCACTCGAAGCGGTTGCTAGTTTTCTTATCAGGACAGTCCATATTTCTGATATTAGCTTCATCTTCAGCTGGTGACAAAATTTTTGTAGCGCAGTTATTAGTTTGACATATACCTTTTGTGTTTGACTACTGAAGTCTGTTGTTCTGATGGTGTTCTTTGATTCTCAGATGTACGCAGCGCATTTTGCTGTCGATGTATGACTGTTGGCATTTGGTACATTTCATTTCGAAAATAACACTTTTTCTTAGGTACTGTTTTTCATTATTGAGCTGCAATGATTACAATGCTTCTCAAACAGCATAGAACAACACACAACTGGCCTTAACGATGCAAGCATGCCAACTACAAGTTCATTAGTGATTGATCTATCCAATAGGCTACCCTCAATCAATGGTATAATAAAATTATTGAGCAAAGGACTTTAATTTGTCTAAGCAGCACACGAGGACTTTATTGCTGACACAAATGCTAGCTTTTTCGGCAAGTGAGATGGAAAATTCTTTTAAAAGATATGGATGATGATGCTCACTATCTTAACAAATATCCATGATATAGAATTATGAAAATGCTGGATGACGAAGTTTGTGATTGGCGGCTAGAAAAAAGATTGAAGCAAGTCTGCGCTTAAGCAAAAATAAACATTGAACCAATTCCTAAACGAGGAAAATTCTCAAACCTAACAACAAATGAAAAAGCTAGTCTCGTAGAACTAAAACAAACTTTTGATTTCCTAACTAGTGACAAGGGTGCAGAGTTGGCCCAGACCACTTAACTGACGAACATTTGCATATTCCAATACGCCATTTTCTCCAACAACAATAAAAAAATAGCACTGTATTTGGAAGAAGATGGTCACAGAAGCTGGTTTGTCATGCTACATTATGAAAAGTCATGTAACAAGCAATTCTACCATATACCTACCTCACTTTCTTTTTTTACCAAATCAAGACTCCTTAAGCTAGCCCTGACACTAAAATGAGATATATCGTTTCAAACAAAGACTCCCACAACAACAATAGCATGACCTGCAACACAATTGTCAACGCCGTTCATAAATGCAGTTCTTACTCATTTAGAAAACAGTTGCCAGGTTTTTCAAAGCGCACACAATTTACCAATTGATAACGAACCATTGCTCCAATACAGTCGATGCATGCTCGATGAGCAACTTCATCCCCGTTCAAGAAAACAGTAATAAATATTATTGGAATATTGAAAATTAGCATCTGCCAAATGAAAGGACTGCAAACTCACCACATACAAGCTCACATTGCTGTGATAACAAAAGACACTTTTTTGAATTTGATGACAAGCATTAGGGGAGAGTGGGGAGTTATGAGCCGGCGGGAGTTATGGGCCACCCCTCTATACAGTAAACTATCCAACCTGAAATTTATTTTTCAAGTGTACATGAACGAAAACATCGTAACTAAGTACATAAGAAGTTTCTGAGCGAAATTTTATTTTTCTCTGTTTTTTCAGTCAATTTACTGTTTTTTCAAAAATCGACTGCTCTTTTTGCACAAGTGTTTTTTCTTCCAGCATAGTCATGCTTGGGTACAAATTAACAATTTGACCGTATTAACATAGCTTTGGTGATCATCTTCCAAAAAACAAAGGTCAATAGCATGAATGTATTACGCATGTATATGATCCAGCTGTTTTTATAATTATACTGTTGTTGGGGAGTTATGGGCCACTGAAGGTGGGGTGTTATGGGCCACCCCTCAACTCGCGCCTGGCAGTTCGCAGCTGGCAGCAAGCCAATCCCGCGAGAATCCTCAGCATTCACGATGTTGGACCACTGATCAGCGGTGCCTTTGGTAAGGCCTTCACAATCCCTACCATCATAAATGGGTTCAAGAAGACCGGAATTTGGCCTCGCGACCGTCACGCATTTTCTGATGATGACTTTCCCCCTGCTCAGCCGACTGACATCGCCATTGAAAGTCAAAGTGGCGCGGCTTCTACTTCGACGTCTGTGATCACGGACGATACCCGGTTGGTCTCGCCACAGGAACTTCGACCCTTGCCAATGCTGGTAATGAGTGCTCCACGGGAACGGAGCCGGTCCAACAGGCGGCGTCCCGTTGTCCTCACGTTCTCGTCAGTAAAGGAACAGCTGGAGCTAGCCGCGAAAGATCAGCCAATTAGCAACATGAGCGCGAGCGACGAAGGAGTAGTTCCAGAAGCTACCGAGGAGCATGCCGAGCTCCATGACGACCCGCGACTTGCTGATGTCGCACAAGCTCGTATCAAGACAGGTGATTTCCTCCTGGTTTCTGTGCGGGGAGGGCGTCGGAATGCTCAAGCATTCAGATATGTAGCTCAAGCCCTGGAAAGCTACGACCCGGCTGATCCTTATTGGCTGCGGGTGCAGGGATACCGCTCCATGGATTTGTCGTTTTCCCAGGGCAACCGTCCATCTAAACAGATATCAATACCGACTGGATTACCATTTTATCGAGATACTTTATTCAAAGCCTCCTTCCCTTTAGGTGAAGTCTTGTATTTGACCGTTGTGTCATAATATTTGCATTGTCGCAACATTTTCTTAAGTTTTTAGTGGTGGCCATAACACCCGACGACTTTTTAAAATTGTAAATTCGTCTCTTTTCAGTAAATTCATTCTATAGCGAAGCAAAATGGTAATCTGAAGAAATGAACGTCTAGAACATTTAGCCCATATCCACAGCTATCGATTAGGCCTAAAAAGTTGATCAGAGTAAGTTTTGTGGTTTCTACAAGCTGTAACGCTAGGGTGGCTCATAACTCCCCACTCTCCCCTACTTACAAAAAGAGGGTTACTTTTGGGTTCTACTTAATCTGGAATACTCAATGCTTTTTATGGATGCCTTAAAAAATAGTCATTGAACTTGATATCATGTATCCATCTTTACAAAGCATATGTCCATGACTGTTTCTTCTTCTCTCTTAAAGATAGTGAAGCCATTCAATTTTTTGAACATTTTGAATTGACAACACCCAAATCACATTCGAGATTGAGTTTCCGTGTAATGATAGGAACCTTTCCCAACTAGATTTCAAAATAACAGTGAAGCCAAATAAATCCTCAAAACACCAGCAAGAAAATATTTTTATGCACTATGGCTCCATTATTCCTCTCTTCGAAAATCAGCTTCATAAAGAACAAAAGAAATTCATATGAATTAATGAAGCTGTCCTGATCAGAAAATTCAAACCATCAGTCAATAGCCGCGTCGAGTGCGAGAAACTTAAAGACTGTCTACAAAATTTGCCAATTTTATAGTGCTCATTTCAATTACCAATATCTTAACAGATATCCATGATGTTTATGCATGTAAAAAAATTCTTTGACTTTTGGTTGGGCGACTGGTGTTGATCCATGTTCATGTAATATCTGGTCGATAATGATGACCTTCAGTAGCAAGCGATCCATTCATACGGCAGTCTCCTGAAATTTCGAATTTTGTCAACGTTGCGTCGCTTGTTGACAACAACGAGATAGTTCTCTGTTTTTGGAAGACAATAAACAAAATACCACCACACAAAATCGCACACGTCCGTCACGCCATTGTGATACTTCCACTCAAGAAAGGATGAAAATGGATATACGTGGGGGTAAAGGAAAAGATCTCAGACCAGTGCAATCTATTTACCCTAATACTGCACAGGGTTTTATATGGTCTATATGGTACGTAGGTAAAAGTGCAATAACAGGGTGTCTACTGAGGGCTCTATGTGCTCTATGTGCACTATTTGGCGTTATGTGCTCTAGAGCACACTATTTGTGCTCTAATCAGAGTCAAATGCTCTATTTCTTACTTTGTTTTGAAAAATACTTTTTTGATTCGTTATTTAATGAAAAACATTGCATGACTTTCTCAGATTTTATTAAAGTTGCAAATGATTCATGTAAACGCACTATAATATTCGATTGATTCTTGAATATATTCATACCACCGTTATTGGCATATATTTGAATAGATTATGAAAATATAACGTAAAAAATATAAATTTTTGAACTGGACTGTAATTTTATTGACTGATATATATCAAATTTTACTCCAAAAAAGTTGATGTTAGTCGTTAGCATTATTCTTGAAATTCGTCACGTATTACATTTTTGCCTTTATGTACCTTGGTATCAGTCAACTTACCGTAAGTCACAGTATTTGAATAAGAAAAAGTAATCATGTCGAAATGAACGAGAATAAATGTTGATTTCATCGATAGAAGTTGTTGCGAAACTCGAATGATGCGCAGTTTTAAGCTGACTAGTCTCATATGTGACTTCCAAACGCAGCCTACAATCCGAATTTGATCAAGGTACGAGCTGGATTTTTGTTTTCCCGTTTCACGAAATCTACATAAATAAATCAATTGGAAACATAGGACATAACGGAGGAATTGACCATTGCTTTCAAATGTAGTAAATGGATTGATACATTTTGATGTCAGACATAATTATTTATAGTTAGACTTTTTATCTACGATTATTTATTGTCTAATTTCAGGTATATTTCCTTTCAATCTGTTGGTGCTTATCGAAATACATGCTACTGTTACAATTAAGAATCGTAAATTCTAAGCGTCAACTATGGGCTTCACTTTCAATGTCAAGAGACTGCGTATACGTTTTTCGATGTTTCATTGATTGGATGCTAGATGTTCTTCACTTCAAAGACTTTATTTTCTGATCAGAAAGTATTACATAGATAATTGAAAACAAACATAGATATAAAGTTTTACTTTATGCTATATGGTTAACTTTTTTATGCATGGAGACCACTTTATTGCCCATGGAGGATTACTTTATGATTCATGGGAAAACGTAGGAAAATATAAGTATAACTGCTTGTTTTGGAGCATTAACAACAAATCTGAAACCTTACAAGTTGATAGTCACATTATGACAGTTAGTGAAATTAATAACACTTCCAGAGTCATCACTTTTTGATTTTTTACTCTCAGGGGCAGCGTTATGCGAATCGCTGGAGGAAGTGAGCATCTCAGAAATGTCACGTTTTCCTTTTTCACTATTCTCTTTGTACTTCAGAGAGGTCGCTTCTGTTTTCCAGTTGAAGTGTTTTTTTAACTGACTTGTTGATGCACCAGCCTCAGCCATGATGCTTGCGGACGAACGACTTATTGCAGGCCCAGTGTATGTTTCTGGGTTTGATAGATTGAGAAAGTTTGCCATTTTTACAGTAAACTTTGCAAGAAAGTTCTTTCCCATCGGTTGTCTCGTATAAAGTCCTTCACAGTTCTTATTCACGCGGTATGTCTTCATGAATCGCCTAGAACCAGCATTACACCGATGAAGAGCATTGTCATAAGTTTCTAAATACGAGCAAAATTGAAGTGGAATATTGAATTTATTGTTTATCGATTCCCCTCGCTGCTTGGAAATGGTATAAGTTACCCACATTCCGGTGTTTTCATTAAACTCAAGATCTTCGCAGTTTATCCCAACTAAGTCGGCGCATCTGAGTCCACCAAAGTATGCTACAACAACTCCAGCTTTAATATGCACATGCTCGCCATCATCAGGGGCATCGTTAAGAAACTGCATGATGTGGTCCTTTGTGAAAATTTAGTCCGGCAGCCAGAACGAGTTTCTGCAGGGAACGAGGCCGAAAGTGAGACTTTCACAGAATGATGTACACCATATGCCTGCTACGAATCGATGCGTCTGCCAAGTTCTAGTGAGTTCCTCTTCTTGTCAGACAAGATCAAAGAGAAACACATGTAAATCCAATGGGACGCAGATTGCAGTTTTTAGCTAAAATGAAATTTTCTATGTTTTTTTTAATTAAACGAAAAGTACTAAGCCGAGAGTCATAATTTTTGGTATGGAATGTCTTCAGGTCATTTCCTTTCACTTTCATGAACCCTGTCTATAAAGCTAAACGCATTTAGATTTGGCGAGCCTCTTTATGTCGACAAACACAAGCATTTTGAGCAACTCTGTCCACATTGAGCCACATTCTCACATACATTGTCGATCAGATGCATGATAAAAGCACATGCATATCATAGGAAATGACCTGAAGACATTCTATGTCAAAAATTATGACTCTCGGCTTAGTACTTTTCGTTTAATCAGAGAAAACATACAAAGTTTCATTTTAGCCAAAACTGCAATCTGCATCCCATTGGATTTACATGTGGTTTTCTTTGATCTTGTCTGACAAGAAGAGGAACTCACTAGAACTTGGCAGACGCATCGATTCGTAGCAGGCATATGGTGTACATCATTCTGTGAAAGTCTCACTTTCGGCCTCGTTCCCTGCAGAAACTCGTTCTGGCTGCCGGACTAATTGAAGCTTTTTTCCTTTTACAGCCAGCTTCAAACTTTTTTAAAAGCAAAGTCACTCGAGGAAATTTTTGTAATTTATGTCCATGTAGAGTTTGATATTTATGATTTATCATGGAGTATTTGCTCCAAAGTGAACTGCTGGCATACTTGCGCACCTCCCCCAGGTGATGAAAATATTTGATAAAATCTTCTTCGTTCGGTTCTTCACTTATTCCGCAGAAATTGATAAAATCGTCCCATTGATTATCATATAATTTTGACGACTTTATTGGATTAACAGTTTGCGTAATTTCCTCTTTAGTTCAGTACTCAGTGAGAATGCAAATTGTTCAGATACAGACATTGCATTCAAAATTCAAATATTACTTAATTATTATATCATTCTATTTCATGTATATATAGAATTCTATGTATTTCTAGCATTTTCAGAAAATAAAACTACATATGCGGTTTTCGTAAAGATATTTACAACACTCGTCAACTTTCTATGACTCTTTCGCTGGCGCTCACTCGTCATAGAAAGTTGACCTCGTGTTATAAAGTGATGCTTTACGAAAACCACATAAATAGTTATAGCTAGGTTAACGTTAATCAGTTTTGAAAAAGTAATCACAGGTTTCTCGTTATCGATAGGTGCTTCAAAGCCGGCCGAACTATTCTGAATTAATGTAGGTCATGAGTGCACCTTAACACTACGTCGTGATTTTAAGGAATATGGTTTCAGTTTCATTTAGAGGTTCCATGTCATTCTCTTCATAATCTCATTGTAGCCCCTTCAATTATATTTGTGATGACTATGAGCTATTCCAGTTACAATCGTTTACAATCGTAATGGTCTTGTTGGCTATCATTTTTGTCTTCTAGATTACTCTCATCATATATGAATTGTTATTGTAATTTGTTTCAAATGGATTGTTTTAAAGATATTTATTTCATGTTTCAGCCGTTTTATCAGTTATGGTTTTTGTATTAGCTTTCTAGCAGTGATAATAATCATTTCTTTCCCTAAACAAGATATTTGTTTTTGTGTACTAATAAACGGGACAAATAAATGTCAAGTAGACCTACCATAAGGAAGGTAATCATACGCGTAGAATTGCGTTCATCACACAGCCAGATTTTGATCGTTCTCGGGCTCTATTGCGTTTAAAAAATGTGCTCTATTTTGAATAAAACTGTGTTCTATTTTGCCCAAAATTGTGCTCTAAAGTGCTCTAACACCACCTTGAAATTCCAGTAGACACCCTGAATAAAGTGTTGGCCTATTTGCTGTTCATTTGCCTATGTAGACTAAATGTGCCGCATAGGTCTTGTATAACGTGTTGGATGGGACCTACTGCCTTGTAGGATTGTATGAAGTAGTTCAAAGAGGTTATCCTACTTTAATTTATGCCTACTATCTGTAACCTACTATGCTTAGTGAGGAAGTGTTCTCGATTTTGTGATCACTAATCAAAAGCATTTATTTGACACCCCTGTTTCCATTGCCCCCCTTGGCTGTTCCGACCACAAAGGTGTCCTTGTTAAGAGTATTGTCCCTAAGCTTGTTTCTACTACTAAACTGATTGTCAGATCATGTATCCCTTCCACCTTTGTTCAATGTATGTTGTTGCTGCAATCTGTTGACTGGCATAAAGCTATTGAGTCTACTACGGGTATCGATCTCTTAGTTGAGGATTTTCAAATACTTCTCCTTTCTTGCTATGAGACTTATTTTCCTTCGAAAACGGTTAGAATGCGCTCCATAGACCCCCTTGGCTTACCCCCGCCTTAAAAGCCCTCTCTGACTGTAGGGACAAGGCTCTGTCTCGAGGAAACTACCCAAACTTTCTTAAATTGAGGGAGCTCTTTCTTAGCGAATCATCGAAAGCTAAGCTGAAATTTTACTCTAATACGACTTTTTCTTCCGTTAAGGATAAATGGAAATCTATCAATTCCCAACTGAACCGGTCACAAAATACAACTGCCTCATTTGATAATTCATCAGCCTCTTCCCTTAATGAAAATTTTTCAACCGTCTTCCAATCATCGGATCTTCATCTTTTTAAAGATCACTGCATATATGAAGCTGCTTGTCCCCCTCCCTCCATCACTGAAAAAGAAGTGTATCACCTTATGACATCTTCTAAATCTAATTCCAGAGGTCCTGATGGTCTCACCGGATATTTTTATCGCATGTTTGCTGACGTCCTCGTCACCCCTCTTACTTTACTGTATAACTTATGCCTGCGCACTGGTTCCTTTCCTAGCCCTTGGAAATTGGCTAATGTCACCCCTCTACCAAAGAAGGATAGCTCTGAGTTTCGTCCCATCTCGATATTGCCCTTCCCCAGTAAAATCCTTCAAAAACTAATCAAAAAGTACGTTATTTTACCGTCCCTCAATCACGATCTTAATACTCGCCAATTTGGGTTTGTTTCCAATGGTTTCGGGGGTTGCACAAATGCAGTTTTAGCCATTCGCCTTTCTGTTCTTGAACATATTACCTCCAACCCACAAAACTTTGTAAATATCCCGGCCATTGACTATCAAAAGGCATTTGATAGTATTAGTCACCAAACTCTTTTAGAGACCCTGCGTGATCGGTTTGCTTGTGACCCCTTTACGCTTCGCTTTATTGGTAATTTTCTTCGTAACCGGAAGCAACGCATGTTTGTAGATGGTGTTGCTACTCCTTGGAAAGAAGTTAGTAGTGGTGTGCCTCACGGCTCTATCTTAGGTCCCCTTCTTTTTATTCTGCTTGTTGATGATTTCCCTGCTTTACCTCAAACCAAGATTATTGTATATGCTGACGACATTACCCTCATCCATCTAAATAACGTAGATTCATATCATGATTTTCAACCTGTTGTGAATGCTTTTTCTGCCTGGTCCCTCCAAAAGAAGTTGTCCATTAATGTAAATAAAACCAAGTACATGTGTATCTCTCGCTCCTCCACTGCTTCTGTTGAAAGTGTATATATCAACGATCATGTTATTGAATGCGTTTCAGTTCTGAAAATTTTAGGAGTTTACTTTGAGGCGGATTTATCATGGAACCGCCAGTTTTTAGAATTGTACAAAAGGTGTTGTCGCGGCCTCTCGCTTGTGAAAAGGCTTCGTTGTAATTCGAACTGTGTTTCTTCTATCTGGCTCGCCTACATGTCTTTCGTTTTTTCCCATATAGCTTTCTGTTGGCCGGCCATGTGTGACTTGAACATTTGTAAATACAGGAAACTAGAGAAACTTGATCGTGTGGCCAGGCGTTGGGCTGGCGTTGTAAATAAACCTTCCCTTGCTAACATGTTGAATGAAACCTGTCAGCGTTTGATTGTAAAAATTGTCAAAAATAAGTCCACTCATCCCCTCTCCCAATTTTTTGTAATTCGTGAAGAACTGTCCTGCACCATCCGTCACCAAAGAACTCTGCTCCCTAAGAAAAGAACCAGCGCCATGTACAACAAATCTTTTGTAAAGTTTTCTTCCTCTTCCTGATTCTGTGTGATGCCTGATATACTGTACCATACCATTTCATATACCGCTTTTGTATTGGCAATAAAGTTCTATTATTATTATTATTATTATTATTAAATGGAATTTGGATGAATTCATATGTTTTCATTTCTGTAAAAGTAATATTGCAAAGTAAATAAGTTAAACTGAGATTAAAAAGCAAATGTTTTCCACACAGTATGCTGTGTCCCTTAACCGACGCATGGGAATTCCTAATTTTGCTCTGTGTTAAAAATTCAAAACTTGTGTCAATTACTCATGAAATGTAATTGATTACATTTAGAAATCACTTTCTAAACAATGTAATTGACTACAAGAAAGTATAAATGACTAAGCTAGGTTACTGTGCAATGAACTTTTTAGTTTATTTCTGCTACCAGCGCGGTATCGGTGGAACTTCATGCGAAACAATATTATTCTAAAATTTATGGCCCATCAGCTATTTTGAAAATTTACTATTTAATTCAAGAAGCGAATTCTTCGTTGACTTACGAATTAGCTAGTTGCTTTGCAAATTAACAGATTCCACCTTTAACCTACAAGATAGCCTATACTGTACATTCCTGTAGCACCTGTCAAAGACGTAAGATGATAAGTGCATCTCGGCACAAACTCACAAACCAGTAAAGTTGATGTGAAGGCGGCTACTAGAAAGCAAAAAGTCAATTGTTTTTTTAGAATTTATTGATTTTTGAAAAAGAGCGATTATGTGTGTAGTCAGAGCCTCACTATTTTCATAATTCTCCGCGCAGCTCCAATTAGACTTTATTGTACAATGGTAATAGAGGTGGGCTATAAAATCGAAGTGTTATTCTCTCGAAGTATAAAGAAAAAATCTTATTGATTAAAATTTTCTATAATGCAAAGGTCATTTAACAAAAATTCTCTATAGTGCTAAAATCATAAAACACGACAACATTTTATATTACAACGGTATCAGATTTCTAATTCATACCTCACATATCTTTGACATCTCTGAACTCTGTGCTAAGTACATTATATCAGGGTGTATAACGACTGGAAAACCTGGAATAGTCAGGGAAAAATAGTTTGACTGGAAAAGTCAGGGAAATTTGCATTTCGACCTTGAAATTTCCAGGTTTGATTGTAAGCGTAGAATAAAGCTGACTTTTTTTCTTCTTGGTGGATTTTTGTCCATGAAATTGTCAGCTTTGAACCAGAATAATGAACATCGAAAATCGTTGCCACTCATAAATCAAATATTTATATTTGCTCTTTTTCAGACATTGAAGGTATTCTTGAAACCTGCGAAGAAAGAATCCATTCAAGATCATACATGGACTTTCGAAATGAATTCGTCCTGAAATTTGACACTGATTCTAATTTGACCACTATCGCACACAATCGGTTATAGTGCGTACAGCTAGGGATATGGCTTGTACATGAATTACATGCACATTTTATTAATCTAGGCTGATAGATGCAGTTGGGAATATCATTTTACACTGCAATGTTGTCGCGGTGATGTTTCAAAATATGTATATGTATATGTATGGCAAAATTTTAACTGGATTATTAAAATTCGACATTCCCTTCTCTCGTTTTTGTTGTGTTTAGTTCTACAATATCTTTTCTATTTCTACTCTTATATTTGGTTTGATGCATCATAAACACGCACTTTGAAGGTTTTTCTACTGTGATGTTCTTATAATACGTCCTTACATTAAATTCTTTTTCGATTAAATCATTTTTTTATTATCACATGTACCCAAGATGCGTTCAGCACTATATACTCAATGTACATATATAAGCCTACCGATCACACGTTTTACTAGGGATGGAAAAAGCAAGTTCTCATTCCATTTTGTACAATTTAGCCTAGCTTCTTTAGCAACATTGACTAAATTTTACTTAGTTTGTTCAATATTGTTCAATGTGAGTGCATGAACTTCTAGATTACAGATACCCAGATTATCTACATAGGCCTACCCAATGATAACTCGGTAGACCTACCTTGGTCTGATTTTCACGAAGAATGCGGACTACCAGTAGACTCTACTAATATTTCAAGTATTTTATCACATCCGGTATTTATTTTTTGAGATACATGTGACTTGAATTTATGTTTGTCAAAGAAATCAAAGAAAAAGAAGAGATGAAAAAGAAACTTTTGCTTGAAATTGACCAAATCGATGATGATATAAACGTATTGAAAAAGTAATCACTCTTTCATGTCTTAGCGCAATTATTTTTGCTTATTTTGTTTTAATCAGGTTGCTTTACAATCAGGGTCTATTTTTTGCCAACTAAAACCAGTGGTTAAAATCACACACACCTACACACATAATGTGTCAATAATCACAGGATATCATTTTTCAAATCCTCTTGAACATTGGACGATAATTGATAAACTTAAACCTTGAATACCGTACCTTAATCAATTTTTATCAAAGGCTAATATGAGAGTAACAAATTGACCCCTGTGCAGTGTAATAACCGTTCTTGCATTTTTATACTTCGTTAACAGGGTAGTCTTTTTTGCCATCTTGTTTTCTGCTTCCCAGAGCTGCATAACAAAGGGCCTGTAATTTTTACTAGTCAGTACTACTTTGTTATTCAGTTTAAATCATTTTTACGGGTTGTTTTTAATGACCGGTTTTGTATCACACAATCATGATGATTGTTATCAATATACGACCTACTGTGTTAAACATTATTTTATTTTACGTTCTATCTTTTCATGTACCGTGCATAACTAGGAGAACTACATGGCTATTATCTGTTTCCATACTGATTTCTTTCCATCAATCGCACAGAAATGAGTATATCTAGGCATCATAACATGGAAACTACCTTGAATTGAGACTCGATCAAACCCAAAAGGCGACCTGGAATTTTTTCTGAGTTACCTGGAAAAACCTGGAAAAGTCAGGGAAAATGAAAATCCGAAACCGTTATACACCCTGTATATTCTTCCAATTATTTTATAGCTGTTTTATACTTGTATGCATGTATTGATAACTCATGCCTTGATTTGTATTACCAATCTATTACTATATCCTATATGTTTTCCTATCTAGTCAGGTCATCAATAAGATGCTATTGGTACTATGTAACCCAATACTACCTGTCTCATAGCCCATCCCTTCAACTGAATCCACTATATTCAGTCTTCTATACTCAATCTATATGTCATTATGACATAGACTTCTGTACATAGATGTCGGTGTGAATTTTGAATTTTATACTGAACGTGTTAATTTCCTTCCTTTTATACCTGAAGATAGTTAACGGATGTTGCCAGCAATTAATTGTAAAAGATAACGAAAATAAAATCAAGATCTTTCAATATTGGCTATTTCCAATTCAACTCAAGATATGAAAAATAGCCAAAACAATCTATTTAAAACTTTACTAAAAATGGCTGCATGGTGCCCAATATGAAAGTGCTTATTATTTTCACCCGACTTATGGAGTGTCAAAGTTCAATAAGAATGGACACACAAAGCATTAGTCACAAACAAATTAGCATTCTTAAACGTCAAAACCTGTTTACTAAGGTCAAATACTCCTATAACTTGTGGAATCACCTGATCAATGTTCACATTCTGAAATGTATTGTGCTTAAGATGTCTACGTCTCATGTCATCGAATGGGTCACACCGCTCAGTGTGCTCTACTTGAAATGATTCATACGTGTGATCACTGATGCAGCTATCTGGTCTGTGTCTACATTCCGTCGACGATTTTCATTAGTATCCCACTCGGCAAAACAAAGTTCCTTTCAAAAATAGTCTTCTCACAAGATGTTCCTGAAACTCAGTTTTTGATGAAATTGTCATAGGGAAAGTCATGAAACGAAATATATTTGATGTCGTAAGAGCTATCTTGGCAGCATCTAAAATCCATGCGTATGAATTTTGTCACCGGAAAATCAATTGCCAGTTGCGGTATAGTGGAAGTAGACATGTGGAGGTAGGCCTAAGTAGGCCTATGCATCATGTCATTTCATTTCATTGTATCATTTTCAAATGCCTCATACTATAAACTTCTAACCTTGTGCACCCGTACAGTGTAGATAAGAACTAAATAATTAAAATCTTAGAAATATTTGACTCTTTCCAATTCCAATTATTATGCAATTACTAGTCAGGGCATCTTCCATATATTCTGTAGCCATAAAGAGACAAATGATTAGCCAGATATCATTTCAGGCAGCTGCAGATGTTAAGGTGCTCATAGGAACGTTCACGATATTTTTCATGATATCGCTCTGCACGAAGACCCCTTCTGCTTCATACTCAATAAAAGGATCATTTTCATCAACTGCATCTCATTGGTCTTCTTTAGGCATCTCCGAAATAGAATGTACATTGTTGGCGTCAGCTGTCATGATCAATAGACTGTTGGAGAGAAATTGTGTTGTGATGTCGAATTTCGGCTTAGTCCGTACAAGATGGAGTGGTTGGTAATTATTCGCGGATAAATGCTACTTCGGTTCACAATTTACGCTTGACGTCTTGACCAATGGGTATTTATCTTCTCTATTCATCAAATCAATGGTGATCTAGGAACCTCCCATGCCTTGGATTTGTGCACCAATATAAGTCAGATGTATTCTTCAGCTTTCATGCTAGTGCTACACAACCTCTTGAGGTGATTACTTGATAGAAAATATTTCAATTGCCGCTTTTAATTGTCTCAGCGCTCACAGGAGCTCGATGTTTATATTAGGCTACCAATGAAGACTTGCACGGTTGGCTCACTCATGACTTATGCAGCACTTTCAGTCGAACATATTTTGCCTCTTCTGATAAGATAACAAGTTTATGAAGTGCAGCATGCAATTCTCTCGCGCAGTTTCCTTCAAATATATCAACATTACTCAAACTTTCCTGGTTTCCGATTGACTGCCGAAGTAGAAATAGTTTATCATTATCTAAGGTGTTGGGAGCGGACATTTTCTTTCAAACGTCTAGGAAAACTAAGTGCTTGACTCGCCAATTCTAAAGATTTGTTCTCTTTTTTGCCCTGTTCCTTCTGCACTTCGGATCTGTACTCATCGAGCATCCCTAAAATTTTGATAAGCATATGAAATGGTCATTTGTAGATTTATTGCTCTACACCGAGTAAAAATTCATCGATCTCATTCTTCTGGATTATGTACGTCGATTATCTGCAACAGGCAGTCGATTTCCTGGTTGATATTTTGTAACAGTTACATGCGTTTTAAATGTTGCTGCGAACGTTCCTGCCATTCGAATATCACTTCCAGTCTTCCCCTTGGACAGAGTTTTGGGTCTATTTTCACCACTAACCTATAATAGTCCTATGTATGCGCATATCTTCACGTAATTAGAAGTAAGCATGATTGTGACTTCAGAAACTAAATTTTAAAAAC
Source organism: Prostheceraeus crozeri (assembly GCA_907163375.1). NCBI lineage: Eukaryota > Metazoa > Platyhelminthes > Polycladida > Euryleptidae > Prostheceraeus > Prostheceraeus crozeri. The sequence goes on from CAJQUW010016703.1 coordinate 18,633, forward strand.
TATGATGCAGTGATTAAATAGATATTGTAGGGAGGTTGAAAATAATTCAGACATTGACATGCACACGGGTATCAGCTGGGGGTATCTGAAGATGCCGAAAGTCGAAACCCGTGAGTTGAAATTTTATGAATTTTGTGATCCATTCATTATTATTCAAAGAAAACACGAATGATACTAATTTACACGGTAGGAATCCTCAGATCTATTAATAGTCAACCAACTGAAAGTCGCAGCTCCTTGTTGAAGCCATTGCTTGCTAGCAAAAATGTTGGGTGATCACATTTTTCAAAGTAACGTTTGTGTATTACCTTGTTGCTCTTATCATTATCTATTTTCTACATGTAATTATCCCAGGCATTTGAAAGTATGATAGGACATCGATGAATTGGTCTTAAGCTTGTCAAATAAAGATAGATATATAGAGGATTATTAATATTCACTCGTGTTGAATTACTTTCTTTTGGACACAAAAGCAATTGTAGATCGGTTTTAGTCTGCATTTTAACCCACAGTAATCTATAATATTGCTAGCATCCTATTTGCCGGAGATTTCGTGGAAATGCTCTATTATGCCTGATGAGTGATGACTAAGTAGGTTAATAGTATAATATATAGGTAGGTAGTATAATAAGTAGGTAGCGATCGCGAAATTTGGAATTTTGTTAAAAAATCAGAAAATATATTAGCATACAATCATCATGAAATTCAGTAAATTTCCGAAAATGTATCAATATTTGGAAAACATGCCTAATGATTTCACATCACCGCGTGATTAAGCAAACATTTTTGCATATGAACGAGAATTTCTACTGCTCTCTTGGAATGTGACCATTTACATAATGCAATTCAAAATACGGAAAGGTCTGTCATAATAATGAGGCATGTGATTCCTCCGACTTTTTTGGGTCTGAAGCCTTCACTCCCGTAATTCGTCCAAAAAAGGAATAAAATTAAAGGGGGTAGGGGGTATGAAATATGGTTATATACATTTTGAATTTTTGATTTGTATTTCTATTTCAGAACATGTGATTATTTCACTGAAAATAGGTACCGGTGCCAATATCGTTATGTCAATACAAATAGACATTGTGGTATGATTGATTTTGTTCATTTGAATTGACTTTCGTAAGCATTGAAGCTTGGTAAGACTCAGGGGTGCAGAGTCCTATCATTCATTGATTTCCCATCAGCCTTCGACTCAGTTCATAGACCGTCTTTGTGGTCCGCACTAAGGAGATTAGGATTCCCAGAGAAAATCGTTCATGTTCTGTCCTCCCTGTACTGCAATGGTAACAGTTTGGTAAGGTAAGGTTTTGCGGCGAGATTCCGAAAGGGTTTCCCATCGCTACCGGTGTTCGGCAGGGTTGCGTCATCTCACCATGCCTCATGAACGTAACCCTGGACTTCATCCTGCGGAAAGCACTTAATGAATAAAAGGGGGCTCACTTTCAGTGAAAATCAAAGCGTAGCAGATCTCGACTACGCCGATGATATTGTCTATCTTGGAGAGAAGGAGGAAGATACACAGCTGTTTCTCAATCGTCTGGATAAGTTTGCTTCATTTCTTGGTCTGACGATCAATACTGAGAAAACAAAAGTCATGGCATCTGCGGACCTAAACATACATTTGAATGGAGAATCAGTAGAGCAAGTGAGTGGCCTTACTTACCTGGGGTCAATCTTCTCAGCGGACACTAGCTAGTGCGGCGCAGAAGTGATGACGCGCATTGGAAAATCCATGAGTCAATTTAGTCGTTTGGACAAGGCCATGCTTCACAGAACGGACATGTCAACGAAAACAAAGATGCGGGTCTTCAACAGTGCCATCTTACCTGTCCTATTGTATGTAGCCGAAACGTGGACGTATACAGTTGCTGATCTACAAAAACTTGAAGTCTTTCAAATGAGCTGCCTCCGGAAGATCTTGGGCATAAGGATTCGGGACATGGTGCCAAAATCCGCGAAAAGTGCGGCAGCCAACCGATGATAGCCCAACTTCAAGATTGCGGTGGGTCGGACATGTTGCACGTATGCCGATTTCTCGAATCCCACGGAGATGCCCTAGGAATGCTCCTCGCTTATCATGGGAGAAACATATTTCTGTTGATCTCAATCTTGGTGGCTTAAGAACAAGACCACAAGAACGATGTATAGATGCTGCTGCGGATATGGCGTAAGACTGAGCCATATGGGGAGCCTTCATTCGGGACGTCGCAAACTTACCCATTGCCAGCCACAACCCCACTGGTTTTCGGCAATAAAGTACAGCAATCATTTTCTAAGCTAGGTATTATCGATTCTTGCATATTGGTCTTTCCGTTAGTGAAGATCATGGACAAAGCTCTCATGCTAAGGTTGAAGAAGGTCTCACAGAAGACACAAATCTCGATATGTTAGTATTGTTTCTTCAGTTTCAGTTTTGCAGAATTGGATGTGCAAGCTAAATACAGTCTCCAAGAAATCACAGACGTATTGTATCTTCAGTTTGAATCTTAGCAGGGATGTAATCGCAAAGTAAATCAAATCTCATAGGCGATAGCACCCATTTTTGCTATTGCGAAGGAAGACTACTTGTTCCTTGAAGGAAGTCCTCCTACGTTCGGATTTGTCAATTGATTTCCATTAATTATTAGGGTCTTACTTATGAATAGTGTCATGCTTTCAGTTTTCAAATATTGAGTGTATTATATCATTTAATTTATTTCTTGCACTCGACCGTAGTTCGCTCGATGACATTTTCTGATCTGTGTTCTGCAGTGATCTAAATTGTATGCAAAATAGTCACAATTTGCTCCAATCTTCCGTAAATTAGATGTTTTCGTAATCACATGCTATTGCGTTTTGCATTATTTCACAAAGCGTCTTAGAAGTTTGATGGATTTACCTACGCGCCGCTTCATAATTGATCTTCATATATTTTGTCACTTTCGAATTAAGTCAGGACGGAATATGAACAGGAAATTCATGACATAATTTCGAACTCTGATAATTAGATTAATAGTAAAAATCCCAAATTTCGTAAAGAGGACCGTAGCATTTAGCATGTTGCAATGAAGGAACCAGAATAGGAGCACATTTGTCAATCTCTTTCTGTAGAAGCTGGAGTTTATCTAAGAAGCCTATCCATCTTCATTTATGTGACATCGCTTCAATGAAATTACATCTAAAATTATTACGCAAAATGGATTAGATAATCATTAATCACGTATGTGATGATCATTTGTGTCACTTGTGTGCATATCTCAATCAATTTTCTTTCAGGTGTTCCATTCCCGCCCAATCATCGGTTAACGGCAAGTGAGGTATTTGACCGGAAAGGCAAGCCGATCGTTGAAAAGCTTAAACAACACTTTATCCTGGAAGGTAGAGTGACGGAGGATGTAGCACTGAAGATCATCAACGACGGTGCAGCTCTGTTGCGCAAGGAGAAAACGATGATTGATGTAGAGGCGCCTTTAACAGGTGAAGCATTCTGTCGTGGTTTTTCTAAAGTTTTACTTTCACATTAATTCTTCTGACCAATTATTTGAATGGTAAATATGCGCTTTTCCTAAACACGAGGATGAGAATATCTTTAATTATATCTGATACATGGAAAATCTTATCAGATGTAATTCGAAACGAAGGTTGATGAGATAAATTTTCCAGTTATTCTATTCACCTTTGCTGTCATTAATATGACACTTAATGCTGACTTGAATATCTTTGCAGCACGATTTTATTAAAGCAAAAAAGAAAACGGCCCAGTGCGACTGATCGTTTGACAATTCAGTAGACTATTGTTTTAGAAAGCATCACGGAATACTGAGATAGTATTTTGTGCTCAACAGGTTTCAACTGGGAAGCACGAGCATCGCCAATCATCAGATGTACAACGAGTAAATTTACAGATCTACAAAAATTTCTATCTAAGAAATTTGCTCGTTGTATATCTCCTGATGATTGGTGTCGCTGCTGCCTTTCAATTGAAAATAATTGAACAGCTCTGCAGCCCCGCTTAGTGGATTTGCTAGAATCTCTTAAAATACATTTGCGTCCGTGTCTTGAGCCAACATCATTAGTAGCCAACCCCACACTTTTAGTAATGGGGTTTATAAGGTAAATTCACTTATTAATTTCTTGTATCATATCTTTCCATTAAAGCATGTTTCTCGTCTACAAGTTTAAATGATAACCGCGTCAGATTTCGTCTGTCATTGGAATGTGTGATTAACGTGTTGTTATGTACCTTTGTTTTGTAGTATGCCCACATTTAGTTTGTATTTTGTTTTCCTCTTGGCTATGCTTCATCAGGTTTGGAACAAGGTGACCACTTGGCCCGAAATGTTCTGATAAGTCCGAAATGAGTTTGTGGTTAAGCTTCTACTGCGGTTGAGGTTGATCTAGTATCAGAAATTTTTCATTTTCTTAGTTTTTCTTCGCAATCAATCGTATTTAGCTCATTTTCAACACTTAATTGCATGCTTATGAAAACTTGATAATATTAATAAGGCGTCTATATTTTCAAATGAAAATCAATACAATAGGTGAAGTTATTCAGAGAATAGAAGTCAGTTTTACATCAGATGTAAATTACAATAAGTCAATAAGTAATTAGCGTGTGGTGTGGTCATTATACATAGAGCAGGCATACAATCAGAAAGAATTGCTACGTCTGACAGTGCGCCTTTGAGCAAAAACTTGCCAGATCGTGAGAGAGGGGGGAATTTATCGTACAATATGTGGTCAGGTGACTAGACCTTCTGCAGGAAGCGCAAGCACTAGTCGATGCGGCGATCACGAAAACTGCGGTAGGATAATTGGTTCACAAGACAGAGTCAATGATATTTTTAATCGACGTTGGACAGAATCAAGACGCTTGGAGTTAGTGGAATTTAGAGAAACGAACAGAGATGCATAATATTCCATCACCGATCGGATTAAACAGAAATACAAAAATTTTAAACTGGAAGGATGCACGGAGCGCGAATGAGGCGAATAGCATAAAGACGACGAGAAGCTGTAGCTACTGTCTTGTCTACATGTGCACTCCAGGTTCCCGCAGCATTAAAAGTAACACCTAGAATCGGAAGTTCATCGACAGATTTCACGTTCGGTGGACTATCATTTACAATGACAGTAATTCCAGCCTTCTTGACTAACAAGGATTTACATTTTTGCCATATTGAGCTTTAAATTCATATTTTCAGACCATCCGATAACTCGTTCGTGCGCGGCAGTGATATTAGTGTTGTTTGAATACTTGTAGAAAGTAATGTCATCAGCGTGCCTTATCATATGCCAATTTGACTCATTGATACAAAGAGTAGATGTCACCACTCCAAAAAGTAGGCCCTAAAATCGATCCCTGCGGAATGCCAGCAGAGGTAATTTCGATAACGCTGCTCTTCGTTGTACCAATCCTTACAAATTGCAATCTATCGGAGAGAGATAGTCAAAAATCCATGAAACAAAAGCAGGTGGAAAACTATACTGCAACAGTCTTTTCACAATCAGCTCACTCTTAAGCACATCGAAAGCCTTAGAATAATCATATGATAGAACAATTTTCAAATAATTGAGCGCTCCCTTTTTCTTTAAAGCCGAAATGTAAATATATTCAGGTAAAATAAAATGTGCCTAACGTTTCGGTCGTCTTGAACTTTATCAAGGGTTACACCAATGCGAAGAGACAAGATGCTTGACAAGGTTTTTTAAATAGCAAAATAGAATACTGTATTAAATTGAGTGACCGCTCACTGCCTCAATGTAGTTCGTGCTTGCGGTTCAGAGTTGGTTTCAGTAAATCGATGAAATTAGAATTTGATTTTTAGTTGCCATCGGTCGGGATTCAATCATTTTGAAAGAAGCAAAAATAAGCAATTTTCTGCGACCGTGTTGTAATTTTATTCCCAATATTTCGGCTTAGCCTTTATTGATACATGTGTTCCCGACATGACAAAGAGTGATATGATACGTCTTTTACGCTTATGTCTTTCTTCAGATATTATTATCAATGAAGGAAAATCTTTTCACCAAACATCAGGCTTAGCAATGGGAAACAATACTTCACCACCTTTGGCCATCATTTATATGGCCAAATTAGAACAAGATTTGTGCAATCAGTTAAATGACGGGCTCATTTTGTGTCAGAGATATATAGATGACATTTTTCTTATCTATCAGAATATCTCACCAGATGAAATTCTTCATATTGCTAATTCTTTGAATCCTTTTATCCAGTTTACATTAGAATTACCCAATAATAACTGCTTACCATTTTTAGACTTGTCCAGTTTTAAACTTTTGTCCAGTAAATAAAACGTTTTCGACTTCTTTATTTTCCAAGATATGTCATTCAGGACACATTTTACCTTGGTCTTCACATGTGCCAATGTCGTTGAAAAGGAATGTGATCACCAACGAATTCAGAAGAGCAATCCGTAACTCATCAAACAAACAAGAACAATCAATTGGATTAACGGCTATAAAACAAAAGTTTGTGAATAATGGATACCCATTGCGAATGATTAACGATTCGTTGACATTTTGTCTGAATAATAAACATCAGAGAAATAAATCTAATAAAGATAAACAACAACCGCGAAACATAGTCTTGCCTTTCATAAACAGCAAATTCAAACGCAAGATTGACGAACTTGTCAGAAGAACACATCTCTCTGATCATGTGCGGCCAGTATTCACCAACCCTCCATTGAAGCGTCTGCTTAAGAAGAACCAAAACAAGTGCTATTATGAACAACGTGATGTATGCGAGAATGGAATAACTAATGGAGAATGCAACACCAAAGACTGTGTATACCTAATACAATGTAACAACAACGAATGCGACAAACTATATGTTGGGGAAACCTCGAGAACAATGAGATCAAGAATTAATGAACATCTAAAAGGCCCTGAATCTGAAGTTTATAAACATCTCATCACACACAACTCCCCAATCACACACAAGTCCATCACATGGTCAATATTACATCGAAACTTGCAGTGCATGGCTCAAAGAAGAAGGGTCGAAAAGAAGGAGATAAAAGCAAGGCCAACTGAAATGCTACTCAATCGTCACGGTAGGGCGGAAACACGATTAGGATAAAAAATTGTCCATCTACATATTATACACCAATCGAGAGCTGAGATCATGAGGAATTCGAATATGTAAGTTAAAAAATCGAATCTCAATGTCCGTTTTGTACAGAGAGCAAAAGTCAAAAATGGAAAGATTTTCTCGGCAATCTTTGATCACCGACTGAATTGTAGTTGCAGATGTAACCCTGAAAATTTCAAAATCCTGGCATCAGATAGTGATGGATTTGCCCTAAATATCAAAGAAGCTTTTTACATTAAAAAATTGAGTCCTAAACTCAACAAACAAGTGAAATTCGATGGGTCGTTCTATAATTGTCGTCTTTTTTAAAATTGAAGTTCAGTTGTGTTTGGGTGATAATGTGATTAGCGTTAGGCCATTAGCAAGTTAATGTGTCTAAACTCTCTTCCTGCTGGTATTTCTGCACTTTTAGGCTGTACTAGTAGTTTATGGTTTCACTAGCTGTATTGTTCCATTCATGTTCAGTCCATTGTACATTGAATTTATTGATTTGTATCTATAAATGATAATCTGTCTACGTATTTGGCAATTAGAGACCATTTGTATAGTCCGTATTATGCAGTGGATACACGAAAATAAATTCAGACAGCAGAAACAATGATTACGCTTTTTTAATAGTAGTATGTGACGAGTATTAAACTATAATGTAATTACCGTATTTCTTCGAATAAACGCCGCCCTCGAATAGACGCCGCCCTCGAATAAACGCCGCAGCAAAATCAGGGTTGTTTCGAATAAACGCCGCCCTCGAATAGACGCCGCACCTAATTTATGCTTTTGTCTTTTACTGGAAGCCTCATCATCGTACTCAATGCTAGACAAGCGTAAGTATAAATTTAGGGTCTATCGTTCTGCAAGAACATTGAGGTCTAGATTAACCCAGCTTGTACGGTTTTTTCAATATTCACATTATTAACAAAAAGTTCCTTTATTCATAACAAACTTCAATTACACTTTGAATTACTTATGTGTCTTAAAAAAACGAAAGTTATTTATGAAAGCCAATGTCGATGGACGAATCGGATTCACTAGAGGAGCCAGATTCACGTGATGAATCGTCGTCGCTGATAAATTGACAAGTCAAATCCAAGTCCACATCGTTGGCATCCAAATTCTGGATATATTCGCGGGATGCCTCCGCAACACCTCCTGACTTCGTACAGTGAATTACGTCCGGGTCATTGCTCGTTATGCCACAAGCATTGAAGGACGTCGTAATTACATCCAGTGGAATCTGGGCCCATGCCTCCTTGATCCATTCAACCATCTTAATGCGACTCGGGGCCGTGGGTTTCCGGCGGCTGTGACGTCTGAACCACGTGTTGGGTCCGCCAACCAAGCTTCATACAATTCGGTGTATAAGGCCTTGAATGGCTTATTCCAGCTGACATCGGCAGGTTGAACAAGCATCGTACAACCTCCTGGGATGACGCAGTTCACAGTGTTCGTTGTCTTCAGCGTTTTCTTGACATCATCAGTCAAGTGTCCTCGGAAGGAATCCCACACCAGCATCCTTCGGGAGAAAGCGAACGTCCCCCAACACTTTCTGATCCACTCTATTGTCGATTCCGAATCCATCCAACCATTTTCGCTCATTGATACAACAACGCCACTGACGTGTTTCAGCTCCTGGGGAAGTCGCTTTCCTGAAAAAATGAATGGGAGAGGAGATACAAACTTGATTTAAATTTATAAGTTGGTCTTAGTGGCCTTACCTTTAAATAGTACCATCGGTGGTAATTTTCTTCCGTCTGCCATTGCAGCCAAACACACCGTTACTCGGGTCTTCTCATGACCTGTTGTTAACACGGGTACTGTTTTGACGCCTTTGGAATCAACAGTACGATTGCCTGTCATGTCAGCCCAAACTGCTGTTTCATCCATATTTCCGATGTTAGAAAGCTCGAAATTGTATCTCATTCGCATTTTCAAACAAAATTCAACGAAGCTAGAAACTTTGGTACACAGTTCTTTAGGAAGCCTTTGTCCTGAAGTAGTTTTGACGCGCACGGTAAAATCATTTCGTTTGAGAAACTTGTCTACCCATCCTCTCGAGGCCTTGAATTCAGGATTGTTAGCCAACTCTGACGCCTTTCTAGCAATTTTCTTTCGGGTCACACGATGATAACTTTCTCGTTCGGTAATAATCCAAGTAGACAGCAGTTGTTCAATTTCTGGTAGGAGCGGTTTCCTGCCACCACCATGTACTCGCCGGCGATCAGAACTTGTCGTTGCAGAAATCTCATCAAATTTTACGTTTTGTGTCTTCCATTCTCTTATACGCCGTTCATCCACACGGAACTCCCGAGCTGCAGGCCGCGTACCAATTTGCAGACTTCTTTCAACCACTTTTTTCTTGAAAGCAATCGAATATGACCTTTTTGGCATGACTAAGACTGATATGATAAGAGACGAGAAGAAGAAGATCTCACGTAGAACGTAATACTAACTTTTTCTCTAAATCACCTGTGTGTACTATCCTGCAACGCAGTTAGCTAGAAATTTAACCAATCAGAACTTTGTACTATGTCATCCTACTCCTTTCGAAAATATCGAGAACAAATTCTTTAATTGTATACCGCATCTGTCTCTAGTTGAATGTACGAAATACCAATAGGAAACTACAAAATGAAGAGTCTCAAGATCTCGAGTAATCTAGGCATAGAGATCGTATTATATCGTAGAGATCGTATTACGATCTATAGAGATGTATAGAGATCGTATTACGCGCGTTAGCATCGCGCGCGTAGGTAATATACCGTATTATCAGAATTCTACGCGCAATAAATTTTCGTGCATATTTAGACAATTTTGTGCTTTCGAAGACGACGCACATCTTCCTGGATTATGTATCATTGCATAATCACAATATACTCCGGTTATTAAATGTTCTTAAATATAAAAAAATAAAAAGGTTTGGTAGATTTTTAGCATGTTTCGAATAGACGCCGCCCTCGAATAAACGCCGCAGCAAAATCAGGGTTGATTCGAATAAACGCCGCGGCGTTTATTCGAAGAAATGCGGTATGTGATGTAAAAATCACCAAAAATTACTGTCCAATTTTGTTTCTTTCATAAATGCGCCAATATGAAATTATGGAATACGTTTTTCATACATCAATCAAAAATTTCGCACTATAGCTTGTAGCAGCTGTTTTCTACGCGCTTTACAATTCATTCACGAAAAACAAACGTTGCTCAAATCATTATTCAATATTCCATTGAAAAAAAGGAAAAAATAACACAAAATCAGAAGATACACAAATGCTTCGCGTTGTAATCGTTAACTGCCTTCAACAACTGCTCCGGATAACGCGGGTTCACTTCATGGACCTTGTATTTGGCCCAAGTAGATTTAAAGTCAGCATGAACTGCCTCAACAGCCTGCTCGCTGTATCGCCCGAGTCCAGTGTGCACAGAATCACAAAAATCTGTAATATGGTGAAAGACTGTGTGGACCTTTGGAGTGATCGAAATACCGAGAGAAAGAGAAGTAACTTTTCTCAAAGTCACGGATAATCATTCGGAAATCTGGATCGAGATCATGACCGTAGCAGGCGTCCACAACTTTACGAAATTTTTCAAAGGCCTCGACATATTTCAAGTCTTGCAACGGGCACATGGATCGTAGTGCATCGATTTTGGATAGCAACTTCTTGCTCGAGTTTCCGTTGAACAAGCCTCCATGTACGGTTTCTCTCTCAACAAAGCATGTGCGTGGCCAAGTCATGGCTTCTGGCCACTCTTTTTCTAATTCTTTAAACATTTTGTTGAAAGGTCCTATGAGAAGGTGTAACTCAGGAGGAGGAAGAAGATCAATCACTCGTTCTGATGATTCGCCTCTCAGAATTGGACAATGTATAACATTCCGAAATGTTTTGCTTTGGACTTGTCCTGATCAGTCTCGTCATACCATCGCCAGAAAGCATCATTCAAGCTTCCAAGCGTTCGAAGATTGCCCTTAAATCTCAGAGAAGATTTGCTTGAGTCACACCAAGTGCACGGGTGTGAAGAGCCGTGAGACATCAGACCGAGTAAGAGATTTGCTAATTTCAAATCTGTAGCAATAACCTTCGATGTCAATGAGGAAACGGAGTCTGGACCTACCAAGCGAATCAGATACCAAATCTTTAAAAGATTTTCTTGAATGTTTGGGATAATGCCTATAAGGAAAATGCCTTTAACGCTGTTTTCTCTCCTGGAGGCATTCGAGCAAACAGATAGACAAATCTTAAAAAAACCACCTCCACCATCAACTCCCAATTTTCAACTCCCAATTTGCGGGGTTTGGCAGTAACCCCGCTGCCTATCCATAATGACGGTGCTCGATAATTTCTCGAATCAAGCCATCCAAATTGGTGCAACGCACTAACGGTCTGTCAACATGCTTGCACTCATCAGCAGTCTTACCAAAAAAGCTTTCACATGAAACTGCAAAGAACGAATCAAGCGAGTGATTTAACTCAATCAGTTTGCTTTTAGCATTTGATTCAACACTCTTCCTACTACCTGAAGTAGATCGAATGACACCAGCTAGCTTCAGTGTTGCATTGGAACTCAAATTCAGATCGGACTGAATATTCGAAAGATCATTTACATCTAGTCTACGGAGTGGAGATCTCAACGTGGACGTTGGAGAAACTTCAATTTTCAATGGTTGACCTACAAGTGTTGAAAGACTTACTGAATTTGTGGGAGACTGCATTGCTTTTGACTTCAGCACAGAGGCTGCAAGCTGCTCATACATTTTGCCTTTAGACGACAGTTGCTTCAGATTATCAAATCTAGTGGTCTTGGAGCACTGATGAGGAAGGCCTTTCCCTAAATGTGTAAGACACTTGCCACAAATCTTCAATGTTGAATTCGGATATGGTTCAGCCGATGGTCTTCCCACCTTCGACTCAGTCCATCCCTTCTTACCTGCGGTCTTACACAGAAGACATGAGCACTCAGAATTTGATCGTGTTGACATAGGTGGAGGTAATTCCGCAAGCTTCGAATGGTCAAACAGACTTACTGAACGGGTGAATATGTCCTTGTCGTATTCACCAACTACCAACCTACATGTGTTGCATAATGCTTTTGGAAGACGTACATCAGATGGGTCGTACCCATGGAGAAAGTATTTCTCGATAGTGCGTTGCATATTTGAAGTTATGAGGCGCATGGTTTTGGTCTTACCGAAACAAAGGAGACATACTTCAAGCCGGCTGCTTTCATGAGATCGACGTTCACGAGGCATGATAGCGCGCGCACGAAGAAATGATCATTCAGCAAGTTATCTGCGATGCCGTTCCTAATCATCGAATCAATAATGAAAATCCGCGGGCGCACGCACCTTAATGCATGCATCGAGTTCTGTATGCAATCCTGCCGCAAACAGATCAATCAATCTTCTATCCAAGAACTGATCGGCAACTGCTGTTTTCATTAGTCATCATTTGCTATTTGATTCTACGTTTTACGTATTCATTTACTTTTTGTTGCTACAGCAACAGACATGCACACAGGCTGTGCAGCTACATGTATACATACATTCTTGTTTGGTGTCTAAATGTCATGATTAATAATGTGGAGCCTACATGTACACAATCGGCAATATGATAGGACGTCAACATAAGGAAATAGGATAAAGAAAACGACTGTGCCTATATTGTTAGCCGCCGAAGAAACTGTGTATATTTTCATATACATGTACATGTAGATGTATATCATTAACATATTGATGAAATTGGGCATCATATCATCATTTAAACAAGCGTTGCGAAAAGGCAAGCCGCAATCAATTTCATTATCTAAGCAAATGTAAACTTCAAAATATTATATTCAGTCAGCCAAGATCAATTGCAATTTGCTTTTTTTGCAACGTTTCTTTAAATAATATTAATTCTCATGTCTAAGTACATTTACATGTCCATTTATGTGTTTGTACATGTATGCAATGAATAACTGGAAGTCAATGCACATTAGGAAAGTAAGTATTCCTCCTATCAATATTACATTAAGTTATCAATACCACATGTATACACCGGTACATGTAAATATTTGCAATGACAAAGGCTAAATATACATTCAGCCATGTGATAAGAAAATTACGTATACTGGGTGTTTATACCACTACATACAACTGCAAAATTTACTTATAGGCCTTAGAGAATAAATATCACAAATTCACCATTAGTGGATTTATAGAACAATGAAATAAAACATGCATGTTCGGATAGCGACTTTTAGTGATTTTTACATCACATAATTACATTATGGTTCAATATTCGTCACATATTACTATTAAAAAAGCGTAATCATTGTTTCTGCTGTCTGAATTTATTTTCGTGTATCCACTGCATAATACGGACTATACAAATGGTCTCTAATTGCCAAATACGTAGACAGATTATCATTTCCTGTTAACATAGGTATCAAAATATAGTATTTTGGCGGCCATTTTGACTTTTGCTCTCTGTACAAAAAGGACATTGAGATTCGATTTTTTAACTTACATATTCGAATTCCTCATGATCTCAGCTCTCGATTGGTGTATAATATGTAGATGGACAATTTTTTTATCCTAATCGTGTTTCCGCCCTACTGTGTCATATTAATTCTGTCTAACTTTTAGCTTTCCTCCCTTTAATAGATATTTTTATCCTTTTGTAATCCATGACTTTTTTATCTTTTTGTAATCCATGATATTTTTGCTAAAACTCTGTGTTAGCATGTCCCAATGTCCATGCTCTACTAATGTTCTAGGTTGTATTTCATAGATAGGTTAGTTTAAATTTTTCTTAATGACATTCTGCATAATTTCCTTTTCTGCATCCCTTGATAAAGGCTAAGCCGAAATGTTGGGAATAAAATTACAACACGGTCGCAGAAAATTGCTTATTTTTGCTTCTTTCACGATGAAATTAGCTTCAGAAATTCTAGATCTGACAGGATTATTTTGATGGTCAATTATCTCCACATAGAAATCTTTTATAGTCACAGCACCGTTATTGTGCTTAGATCGAATATGTTGAGATAATGCACTTTTCATATCTCAACGTATACTGCTCTCATGTTCGGCATAACGCACAGAGAAAGTTCTATTATACATGTTTCCATCTATCTTGGTCGAAATTACAAGCAATTTGGCGAATGATATATAATGCTATGATTATTTCCAAGCAATTTGGTCCGAAGTTCAAGCCATTTAGTCAACGATTAAGATGAATCTCGTAAGATGTATTAATTATAAAAGTATGAATAAATTAGATTAATTTCTCTTGCTGTGCGTTTAGTAGCTTGCATTATTTAAAAAATAGGATGTTGATTTATGAATTTATTAAAAATTCAGTGACGAGAAAATTAAGCAAAGTGCGGATATCAAGCTGCGTTCTTCATCGGAATTGTTAGCCTTCGTTAGAAACAGCTGTGTGTAAATATACTTATATTCACACATATGCTGTTTAAAAATGATATTATAATGTTAGCTATTATAAAGTGCGTCATAATTTAACTATCACTAGATCAGAGAAAATATATCCTCTTTCATAGTTAGATACCTCTTACTCTATATTGGTGAATCGGAAAGCCATAAAACTCGTCCATACTGCAGCACATGCATATGTAAACTTCAAAAAAGTCTGAAAATCACACAAAGTAAGTTCTAAGACATCCTGTTCATTCAAACACTTAGGAAAATAGCTCAAAGTGTGTTTGTACCACTCCAAACATTTCTCTTGTGTTAATTCGGAAAGACAGGCCGTTATTTCTCGCCGAAGAATTGACATGCGTCTAGCTTGAAATGTCTCGCCTGCTTGAATCGCAATGTCTCTGTCACCAATCTCCTGTCGGATAGTAAGATGAGACAGACGTCGCTTCACATGAGCCTTGAAGCATGACCCTGCATATTCTTCTGCATTCAAAGATGGAGCAAAGTGAGGCAAATATGCAAGCTCATGACTGTTACTATTCATCTGTGGTGCATCGCAATGGCATGAAGCATTGTCACACAGAAGATAAAATGGCTGCTCCACCAAAGCATCGATCTCGGATAGCATGTCGGAGAGCTTTTCTTTGGTCAAGCCACCAAACATCTTAATTGATTTATCTAGTTCACAAAGTTCACTAATTAACTAAATTAGTGATGTCGATAACTAGAACAAGAATTTGATTGCATTGTAAAATAATTCAAATTTTAACTTACTTAATTTCCATGTAGGCCTATCTGTTAGAATGCTATGTGACAAAATGGCTTGAACTTCGGAGCAAAGTGTTTTGAATAGTTAAGAGAGATATCAGACCTTGCCCAAATTGCTTGGAAATAGCAAGCTATGTGACCAAATTGCTTGGAAATAATCATAGCATTAGATATCATTGACCACATTGCTTGTAATTTTGACCAAGATAGATGGAAAAAGGTATAGTAGAACCAACAGCCATCGTTACAGATTTTACACTTAAAACAATGTGCAACATATCTACTCTTACAGTAATATTTATGTGGCATTCTCATACGATGATGAAAGTCATCCCAGTAGCCATTTATAATAGAATATAATGCTTACTAATTTAAATTATTAGTTAAAGTAGTCCTAAGGAGGACTGATAGCGTTCTCCAATCCGCAAGTGTACAAAGGCAATGCTACTGTAACCATTGGATTAATCAGTTCTTAAAAGAACTCAATGTAGCTTTCTCGTGGCAACGAATTAAAATTGATCAGCTTTGGCCCAATATCTGGTAAAAATGGAAATCGTAAGACTTGTAATACTACTCATTCTTGCTGTTAATATACTATTACCATAGATTCCAAACACTACCGTATACACGTTCAAAACAGACTTCTAATATACTGTACCGACTACAGATGCTGATAGTGGAAATAGAATAAGACAATGGTCACCATAGGTTAAGGAAATTAGAAATGGATATTATAAAACAACAGGAAACCGATGAATAAAAATGGGAAAAGTGGAGGTAAAATATGGAAATACAACGATGCTACTACACTGATTACAAGTGAACTATATCTGACACTACACTAAGTGGAAAGTGGATAATGGAGGTAAACAATAGAACTACAATGACACTCTACTACACCGAAAGCAATGAAACTATACACACTATACCTAAGACTACACATGGAAAATACTATTTCTTCACTTGAATTTGTTATCGCCAGTTTCTTCATCCGTCTATAGTACTTCATGTAATTCCACATTTCTTCATTTGAATTACAATACATCGACCACTACTTCAGTTACCGATTAAGGGATATAAAACATAATATTGCAGTCCGTCAGTCATCAGCAGGTACTCGTCTAGTTGTGTTTCGACCCCTAACCTGAACACTCAAACCCAGACGAGCGGGGTCCCACACATAGTGGCTGACAAAATACTGAATAGGTAATGATATGTCTTGAAAGATATGTCACAAAGATAAATCAGACATCATTCAATTGTTGCGTTTCCCACATGTAAACAGATCCTGTCGTTAAATTCATCCCATCAATAAATACAGTATGCTTTTTGCGATCCTCACATGAAAACAAATCCTGTACATCAATCTTTGCCTTTTCGATTCCCACAAGTAAACAGATCCTGTTCATCCTCGAATCCCATAAAGCTGTAATCGCATAACATCGCAAATACTGCAATTACAGTCGTAATTGTTACGTAAAGTATCGGTATTCATAAAATTGTTAATAGATTTTCCCGGTTTACATGTAATTCTGACAGGGACATCGTATTTATCAGCAATACTGCGTAATTTTCTGTTACAGGAATCACTAATAAAGTCGATATTTAGACTAGCCAACTTGTCATTGCGATTAACCTTTTCTTTTGCGATAGTCATATGAAGCATACTTCTCAACAGAAGTGTAACCATTATTGTGACGTCTTTTGATTAACGTTGTACAGCATTCGTTAAACATATTGTTATCAGAACATCTATCTTTAATATGTTTTCGTTATTATTTTTACACACACATAATTACTTTTATGCATTGAGGCAGTGAGCGGCCATTCAATTTAATGCAGTATTATATTTTGCTATTTAAAAGCTTGTCAAGCATCTTGTCTTTTCGCATTGGTGTACCCCTTGATAAAGGTCAAGACGATATTACATTATACATTATAGATTTATATAATGATTAATAATATAATAATAATGATTAATTATAATGATGATCAAATCAAGACACGACACGGTCAAAAAAATTCGAAGGATCCAGGAAACGGAAGACGCCAAAGTTAAACAATTTCCCTAGTGGAGAATCTTGTAAATAATTAGGTAATTAAAAGTCATGAACGAATGAATATAAATTAATACTGACAACATAGAGTAACCTACTCTAGTATAGAGCAGGTACTGAAATACGTATAAAGGCAAGTCTACTCAACTGAAGACGGCAAGGGAAATAAATTAATACCTATAAACGATTTAGTTTTAATCAAATAAGAACCGTAATAAGAGTTCGTCATGGACCTGACGAGAAACTAACTAAAAATAACAAAAGGTGAAAATTAGAAACCTAAAAAAACCCAAAATTAAGTTTGCTATGTATGGAGTCATCACGGAGGAACCATGTGGCTGCATGAAGCAAGGTTTCGGCCCCTAACCTCCAACCTATACCACATGGCGGGGGCCAGGCCAACCATATCGAATGTACGATATGGAAGGTCTCTCCAAGCCTGAGGAAACATAGCAGAACCTAACCGAAAATAAAATTTATTAAAAAATTAGGACAAAAGGACGCACTTGAAACTAGAAGAGGTTATCTTAGCCCAACATGCCAATGATGGATGGCATCTGGCGGGGCGAAAACAACCAAACTTAAAAACGAGGAACCTATTCTTGGAGAAGGACTTAATGCAAGAATTAACCAGCAAATTATTCTTATAACCCCGTCCTTTAAAGATATCAAAAATGCCCTTAGCTCTTGCGGAAGCGGAGCATGCGGAAGCATCAGATGAAATCCTGGCGAATCTGATGAGTTGGGCAACAAAGATGTTTAAGCCAGTGTTCAAAGGCATGTTACTCTCGGGGAAAGTATACAGCACCACTGGGAAGCTGAACTCATCAAACTTATGGTAAACCTCTGTGATGTATTGGCCACCATCTTCGATCCTGATTTTCACATCTAAATAATTAACACATTTGTTGTTGTCCCCGCTTCTGCTAGCCAAGAGATCTACCGGGTAGATTTCAGGAAGGATCTTATCAAAATGTTTGAAGTTAAACACACAAATGTCATCGACATACCTAGTGGTACGAGAGAGAAGTTTGGCTATGCCAAATCTCTTACTCGCTAGGAGCCCCCTCACAAAATTAAACTCCCTGTAAGCCAAAAACAGGTCAGCTAAGAGCGAGCTGGAATTCCCACCCATAGGTATGCCTCGAATTTGCTTGAAGACAAGTCCCCCGAAAGTGACAAAAGTGTTATCCAGGATAAAACTTATTGCATTAAGGAATTGGGTTTTGGACCAGCAGTGATACCCTCTGTATTTTTTATTCGAGAAGAAGATTCTATAATAGCCAATGCAAATAATATATAATAATAATAATAATATAAATATAATAATAATATAATAATAATTTATATAGACGATATACATTATATATTTTACCTGAATATATTTTCATTTCGGCTTTAAAGAAAAAGGGAGCGCTCAATTATTTTGAAAAATGGTTACATCAAATTACCCCCAGTTTGCTGCTATCAATTCAATAATCATATGAGATGATCAAAGTTCCAGCGGTCAATAGTTCATCCAATATCCTCGTCTTGTAATTATTCAAGGAAATCAGTGCACACAGAGTAATGAGTTGGTCTGAAACCAAACTGATGACTGCCATGACATTTGAGTAAGTCGCTCTTGAACAATGCAGAACAAACGCTTCGAGAAGTTCAGCAGGTAATTGCAAAACAATGATTGGGCGAATATCATCTAAACTCGGATAGGAGCACTTGGGGACAGGAGTTGTTGCAGAAGTTTTCCAGATGCGAGTAGATATTCGAAAGAGATGAAATACTGGCACGGTGATGATACATAAGCTTGTAATAGTATACCTACTATAACTTAATAACTTGTATAGTATTTGCTTGTTTGATGTAGATTGGTCGACTTCATATATCGATAAAATTACATAGACTGCAAGACTTGTGACCTGAATCTAGTTCTGTTGTACATGTGAATGTCTTATATTTATGTGATGTGCTTAAAAAAAGTTGTATTGTATCGAAAAATCGCAATCAACATGCATAAACAACTCAAGATTTTTTCTTATTCTTCTAGTGACATGAGAGCATTCTATCGTGCTAGATATTCAAGTATAATTCTAGTCACAATTCAAACTTTAATGA
Source organism: Prostheceraeus crozeri (assembly GCA_907163375.1). Taxonomy (NCBI): domain Eukaryota; kingdom Metazoa; phylum Platyhelminthes; order Polycladida; family Euryleptidae; genus Prostheceraeus; species Prostheceraeus crozeri. The sequence continues at coordinate 38,086 of CAJQUW010016703.1, forward strand.
AACTTGAATTTTTTAATTTTTAATTGATGAATAAATTCATCTGAAGAAGTAGCAAAACAGGTGCGATCAGAAATGTGGTGCAGCTAAAGTCATATTTAATGAATGTTCAAATTGACATAATGATTTCACGATTGTTTGGAGATTGAAGGTCTTACTTTACCTGAGATTTTGGAGATGCTGCTTTGCTGTCTTGTGAATTAATATAAATCTATAATTATACGTGTGCATGCCTTTACAGTACCGACATGCATTGTAAAATAAAATGATAGATACGACCTCGTCGAATTTGCGTTATGCTTCTATTTGTTGAAAATAGATAATCAACAAGTACCTTTCGGCTACAAACAAACAGCAACCATCCTCAGGTAAATTTTAAAGAAGCAGGCTATTAGTTGAATCACATGGTAAAATGATTCTTAGTGAAAATTTCGGTTCTTGATTTTGTTGAATTATGTGAAAAGAAGCCTAATGAAGTTATTATGATATGTCTGCTGTACACAAAAAAAATCTCATTTCAATTTTGTTGAATTGCTTGCCCATTACTTACCACAATTGTTTAAAATTATGTGGTATGCATTTAGGCCTACATGGCTTACCTGCGGATGTTACAGACTGATTTAAATACATCAAGAAATTGCTTAGACGCAATTCTTACGCAAAGAATTAGACGCATTAGGGAATTGTGTTTGCAAAGTAATTATGGCTCGTCTTCTTGAATTCAAAAAATATTTTGCATGTTCTATTGAATTTTCAATATATTATGAAACTTAATTCAGTGTTGGAATTCTGGATTTTTTATGCTTTTGTCCAAATAACATCTAGTCTTCTTTTCTATCATTCGTTTAGCTGTACGCATACCTATACTTGATCAATTACTATAGGAAAGAATCTTGGTGCTTCTTGCTTTGAATCGCTAAAATACCTGCAATGTCAATATTCATTTTAGTTTGAGGGTGGTCTATGTAACACACATAAAGCTAAATAATATATCAGTGCTTTTTAAATTGAATCTTGCAACTTATTTGAAATACGATGGGTCTATCCTGTGCTGTATAGGAGCAAAGTAGAAATGCAGAAATTGGGTGGTCTATGTAACACACATAAAGCTAAATAATATATCAGTGCTTTTTAAATTGAATCTTGCAACTTATTTGAAATACGATGGGTCTATCCTGTGCTGTATAGGAGCAAAGTAGAAATGCAGAAATTTGGGTAGATGGTGAATAAAAAGCAAGTAGACTTACAGTCTTTCATTACTCATTACACGATTGTTTACGAAAATTTGTAATTGGTAAGTTGTGCGATTAATGTATAACATTCAGTATTTCACTTATAAATGATATAAACCTTTAGTATCATGTCGCAGTGTGGTTGGAATTCTGATTCTCATGAAGTGGTTGCCCTGTTCAGAGAAACCTTCCTAATCTTTTATTCGATTAGATAGGTCTTGCTCAGCCACCTGGCATTGGTTAGAAGTTAGAGGCTGAAACTCTGCTTTTATCAATCACATGATTCCCTCGTAATGACTCCTTCCATAGCTATATTTTCTGGTGTTAGTTATCTCCTTTTTCGTATGACTTATAACTATTGTCTGACGACGCAGCAGGACCTGCGACACGTCGTGAAAATTCAATAGACGATTTACGGCCGATGGGTCTTTTTTCTTAATTACTGTTTGAAACATGCGTCTGCCTCAACACGCCATACTTGCACTATCCTTTTTCTTTATGTCCTTAAAGTAATTTAAAGCTAGTTTTAAGTATTAGATTGATGTAATGATGAAAGTTATCTTTCAAACAGTAGGTTACTTTCATTTAGAAGTGAAAGTCATAACTGAATGATATTTAGTTTTCATTTTCTCCTCAAGCGGAGTATGTACCATTGTACCTACTTATTTCAATTGGAATAACATTCAGTCCTTAGATTTAAGGCTCTTAATTTTTTCATTCTCCTGGCATGTTGGTTGTGTTTACTTGACTCTTTGGATCATGTAACCTTTCTCTTAATAGAGGTGTGGACATTTTGTGTATTAATTTCTTTCCTAAGTTTTCGTCTATTAGCTATTTTGATAGTTTATAATAACTATTTTCATACAAATTCATAATAACTATAAAAGACAAGCAAACTAATTTCTAGGAATTTCCATTATGTTATTTGTTTAACTTGGTTTTTATCCTTTCCGGGATCTTCGAAGCTACGAGTATTAATATGTCGTGCTTTCAAGTAAATTAAATGCATCAGCAAGGCCTAATCAGTCTGAGCTGTGTTCTGTTGGCAAGTGCAACCGTTGTTGATCAATGTAAATTTTCTGCTGTAACTTATAACTTGTCGAAATCAATTTACAAAGTTATCTATTTGAGTGACGTTGAAATTAGAGAGCCGTGTTATTTCATCCGCAGAAATATAATTACAAGACATAGCATTTCCATTGTTTTCTTATTTGAATCCATCCAATGATATAGGTTTCATAACATAGTTAACTACGTGAATTTTCAATACTCACTACCTAGCGTTGCTTATACAAGTACTAGGGCCTTCCCAGGTCTAGTATAACATTATCTAATTTAGTGCGGCACTCTTATATTTTTTTGAACCTTTCTGTTTTACAGGATAAGAACTCATCAGTAATAAAGGACTCCTTCAATATAGGGTTAAGTCGCTAAGTCTACTGTTCGTATATGGCCATTTACTTAAATTTTATTATGTAATGTTATCATGACTTATGCAGGTAGGATCAGCCTTCTTTGTATCAAGTCTGACCGCTTATGGAAGAAATAGCGACATTTTTGTTGCAGTGCACAATTTCGTCCTGTACATATTTATCTATTGAATTAAGGAGGTCAAGAAATTTTCAGCGGACTGGCGTGGAACACCTATATTTACATAGAATCTGCCACATTCTTTCCTGAAGCATAAATATAACGCAAAATACAGCTAAGGAGCGGAGAATCTTCACGAGTTAATTTTCATGCCAGGCTTAATTTCAATGGATTCTGGAACTGTTTTTAAAGTATTAAATATGCACTGAAGTCAATAAACCGATAAACTTTCTGAAAATAAATCCTTATTTTCGGTTTTGTTGAATCCCATATTCCGCTAAAATGGAACTTTAATGTTTTATCAAATATATTAAAGTGTTATATCCTTCATTTCTATTATTTGTGATTCTGGAAGCCATTCCCAAGGCATTGCGGCTGTTTGTTCACGAATACATTCATATTTGAATTGCATCCTTTTTCTGAATATGTCAGTGACGCAATAATGAAAGTTATCCTTCAAGTAACAGATTACTTTCGTCTGGAGGGGAAGGCTATTGCTGAATCAAAATGTATTCCATTTGCTTATTAGGCTGAGCGTAGACAGGCCTACGTGCATGTATTTCAGTTGGAATTTGATGTATACATGATAAAGTATTTTTAGCTTTCATCGTTCCTTATCAGATATTTTGACCATCGGTACTCAAGTCTGAAAGACACGGAATTAATAGAATGTTATCTATGACCAGAGGTGGTCGGTAATCTTCGTGATAGCTATAAGAAAACTGCGAATCAGGAAAAACTGTGCTCGAAATTTGTCTAGAATCGTTATCTGACTACAGCAATCATGAAAGGGTGTTTAGGTGACTCCTCGATTTTCAAGTCGCTTGCTTTTCATACGATCTCTATTTGATAACTGATGGTAATAGTTATGTTATTGGCTGAAGTGTTTTCAGTGTCATTGCACTCTTGATCTCCTAACCTGTGAAAAAGTTTCGAATAAAGATGTTCGCAATATGATGTATAGAACAATTGTAGCGGCGAAGGAAAATTTGAATCCTACGCTTCAAATGGACTTCGCATTCTTGTTAAAACGTTATTGAACAGGGCATGAGTTCCCAAATCAAATATCGTCCCCACTTGTGAATAAATGATTTGGTTGCTTATTGTCATTTCCTCTACTTCAATTTTCCAAAATGACTATGTTCGTTATTCATCTCCCGTCTATTTCCCAATGGAAATTATTACTTAATCTGTTAGGTCAAAGTTGCAGCCACCGAGTTGAGGTAATTTGCAAATAGCTCTTCGTAATGAAGAGACAGAGATTTTATCTTAACTACAGAGTTGAAATAATTTCAGGAGAAGTCGAAGTGCAAAATTTTGCTATGACTGGTCAGATTAAATTTCATTTCCATTATGACCCAGCCAATTCCATAAAGTTGAAATTCTTTGATTGTTGACATAAAGTTTACAGTTTCTGATAGATACATCTTCATTATTCGCACAAAGAAGATTCTCTGCAACTTTAGATGATTGACATTTTAGTTTCAGTGGCGGCTGAGTTAAATCGTGCTAAAGACAGGTATTTTTTGTGTTACCTGCTTTTCAATACTTGTGCGCCTGTCTGCGCTTGATGATCTAGTGAAAGATATGGATGATCGGCTCAGTCGCTGGATTTTCATACAAAACACAAGTAAAAATCCTGTTTGTTCATAACTTGTAGACAGGTTGATTTTTCCTCTACTACAGTAATCTGTGATGCCACAAGGATAGTGAGGGAAAGATAATGAACAATCCGAATGCCTTTCAATAAATTGCGAAAGCTAAAGACGAGGGATGAACTTAAGATCATTTTCTGATCACAAGATAGGATCATCGTTTTATTCAGCTTACAATCTATCATTCATATCAGCGAAATATTTCTAATCATTCAACAACACGTAGTACGAGTATGAGCAGTAGCATCGACAATGTCTTTCGACCCGCTTTATTTCAATATGATAAAAACATCTACCAGATTACTAAGATAGATTACAGCTTAACATCGTTGCTGCTCAGATTGAAAAAAGAATGAGAGACACGAAGACTTGCCATATATAATCTAAAGGTGCTCGTAGTTTGGCCAAGAGAAGACATGTTTTGGAATTGAAAAATTTTATTCATAGAAGAAGTACAGTTTCTTTTGTCAAGCATTCCCAACCACAATTTGTTTATTATATCCTACAGTGAATCATGTCATTGTCTCTTCCGTCCAGATGCATTTCTGTTCTTTTGTCTAAAGATTGTCCTCTTGACGCTGTGCAAAGTCTATTTCTTTGGTGTGTGGGTACCATCGGGTGCAGATACCTTCACTACGGGTGCACCGGATTTTACACTTTTTCCAAATCCGGCCGTATTTTCAGCATCTGAAATGCTGCTATTTTACCCGCTGCCGTTATTTATCGTTCTTCTAAGGAACTCTATAATGTATATTTTATTATCTTAATTATGATTTTTATTTATTTCCATTATCTACAGTGGTATAGAATACTTCATGCATTGTTGCATCAATGCACTCCGTGCAATCTACATACTTACATGTAGGCTATACAGAATGGATATGTTATTTTTGTATGTACGCTGCATCTAATGTATCATTCATCTGGTGACCACACCCGATTTTTTGCCGAATGGCATTAAGTTCTAAAAGGCCACTTGTACAAGAAAATGACTGAAGCGCATGTTGCGCTACGGTGTTAATGAAACGTAAAAAATCATTCAATTAATTCCCCTGAAGCAACAGTATATTTACTGTTGTTTCAGGGGAATAAATTGAATGATTTTTTACGTCTCACGTGCTCCCTTCGAATTTTTTTGTAATCGACAGGCCTAAATCAAATGACGTGACAGCTAGGCAACATGTTCTTGCTGAGAAATTTTGTGATGAAAAATAGATCAACTGTGGCCTATTAACACAGATCTAGAAAGGGATAGATGGACTACTCCCCGATTTGCGTGAAGCCTGCTTTCCCTGCCACGCGCGCGCGCACAATCCAGGTATGTAGGCAAGAAACAAATGTCGGCATGCACGTGTCTGTGAGAATGTAATGATAACAAGCACATTAACTTTCAACGACGATAATAATTGATAACGAATCATAGGAATGTTGACAATTCCTGATGACCTGCAATGTCATACTTTCTCACTCATCATGATTGCTTACATAAATGTAGCTTAAATAGAAAATTAGGTGCATGCGAAGTAACGTTTTATTCAAAAGAAAACTCGGTAAATCAAAATTTATTTGCCTCTAAAGAGAATCAGCTTCATTGCCTGCTGACGTGATAGGACTTTTGAATTAAAGATATTACGTTCAAAATATATCTTACCGTACCGAAAGAGGCGAATTTTGACATAATTCGACGTGATCAGCCTGATAAGTTTTGTTAGATGATCAGAGTCTTGATGAAAGTCATGGTCATAAAAGTGGTCTGCAAAAAGGGTAGGAAATAAAGTTTTTACATCAACTTTCTGCAGGACAAAATGTTCAATTTTCAAATCAATGTTCGATACTGTGGGGAGGAGGGTCACATCGTGAACACCCGGAAAAAGAGAGCGGAAAGCTACTTCAGCAATTTTTACGATACTATATACAGCGAAACTAGGAGTGGATAGGCCTCCTCTCTGCTTTGCTGAAAACAAACGGGTGAAAGATACATCCTTCATACTGTCTTCATCGCTCTCAAACAACGCACCATTGCATTGAGAGCAATCTAGGAAGCGCTGGCATCGTTTTGCCACATAACCTGAAACGTAAAATAAGATATTTAGTCTCCAGTCAGAATCACAGTTCTGGAAACTCGACATCCAACAAGAATAGCGGAACTCAGTGTCATCATCCACCTCATCATCTGAGCTCAACTTCAACTCAGGGATTCCACTCTGCCGCTTCGAGGACCTGAAGTCGAGGTGAAAGTCCGTGATGCTGTTGGTGTCATCAGCCATAACATTAGCATTTCTCGAAGGTTTTATTAAGTTATTTATCAAGAGGGACTTGAACGCGGTTTTGAATTGTTGCACGGATGGATTATTGTTGAAGCCACCACGCTGCCGTATCTTGCTGAATAAGATCTCGAGATGATCCTGCGATGTTTTGTACGTCAGAAAAAAAGAGTGGCCACGCTCTTGAATCAGATGTTCACAAAGATCGCGAATAGAATGAACAGTAACCTTGAATCCCATTTTAGGAATTCTTCTCCTTGAATCAGCAAGTGGAACATGATCATTAGTGCACAAGGATTCAAGATATCTGAGAGCCATTTCGAAAAAGGGTTTCCATTCGCCAGAATTACGCCTTGGTACCATTTTGAAAAATATTTCAGCATTCACGAAAATTTCATAAGTGTATTTTGATTTAAATATTATATTTATTGTTATATATTATTTTTTTAGCTTTGTATACATTGTGGTCCGCTAATCGACTGATTATCTTGCTTACCGACCAACTTGAGTAGCCTGATCCATGCGTTTGGAATTGCGCGGATATCTGAGTCTTGATCCACATCCATGGGTTCCGATGATGGCCCTGGTGACTGAGACTCGGCAGAAGTTGCATCAAAAGACTGCTCAAAAAGATTGCGCTGCTTTGGGGATCGACGCTTTTTGGAAGGTGTTTGCAGATAAAGGGGGAAATAAGGTTTTGCAAACCTGTTCGAAAATTTTATCTTTCTTATGCCTTTTGAACACATGTTTCGGATTAAGAGTAGGAGAATTGATAGCAATTGCCTAGGGCGTGAGGATTTTATTTAATGATAAAATCGCCATTTAGCGTCGGTAGAATGCATGTCAAATTCAATTTTATCTTGTTGAAGAATTGCGACATCGCCACACTGTGTTATGACACTCATCCCAGCTTCGTTAAGTACACAAATTTTGTCACCCTTATCAAATAAATCATCATCAATTGAAAACAACACCACAGGTGTCAATTGCGATCAGCTCAGCGGCCGTCATTTCTTGCCTACATACCGGGAGCAGGCGTGGCGGCGATGGGAAGTTTTCAGGCTTCACGGCTGAAATAGGGAAACGCGGAAAGCAGTCCATCTATCCCTTTCTAGATCTGTGCCTATTAAACCTATCCATACGTGCGGGGGGTTCGGCCCCGTGTCGCATTTTTGCTGTGAACTTCTTTATAAAATTAAGCCGCCCAACCTACTGAGCCGGATTGCGTCAGGAGTATTATAAAGTATGTTTAACAACATATTCGTGATGATCCAAGGTCATATTTACCGGTATGTTGTCGCATAAATTAATATTGTAACTGTTCGGTCAGAAAAGGTTTTAGGAAACAGATAATAATTCTCATAATTATTCATTTGCAATTCATTTTCGTCTCATTCATTGAAAACCCCAGTCAGCAAAGGTATCCTACCCACTAATAAGACACATCATGTTACTATTCTAGAGACTCACGTCAGGATGTAGCTTCATATTATTCCATATTCGTAATTTGAATGAACATTATTTTTTGCAGGCACTATCCATGGACTGTACTTCGGAAATTTTCCTTTTCTTCCTACTCTTCAAGAATACTTTGCTTCTCCTTGCTTACCTGAAATAAAATTAGCATCGATCTCGTCATTTTCGAAGGGTTCTTATCAATCCTCATTGGCTGCCGGTGACGCTTAGAAAAAAGGGAAATTACAAGGTTGTGTGGTAGATGCGCTGATGTCTACATGTCAGTTGGTTTATTTCTACCAAACATGAGTAAATCAGTCTGCGGTTAATTAAATCTGAAATTAAGGACAAATTATAGGTAAGACAACATAACCCCATATGACCATGTATCCCATGTATCACCATGCACCCCTAACCCCTAATCTTAACAAAACGGACCAGTGGAACGATAGATGCTTTCGGTAAGAGAATACAAAAACGGCAGTGGCGTACCGAAGGGGGGGATGCAGGGGATGCATCCCCCCCCGAAATTCGAAACTCTAAGTGGTATGAAAAAGGGAGAAACTTAGGCATACTGAGTATGTGAAAATATCGAGTGTCGGCTTTCGTAAAAATTAATAAATCATCCTTTATTTTGAAATAAAAATACTCAATTTCAGACTAATAATACTTGATTTAACACTTGAATATATACCTTGTAAATTTCTATAAGTTTCTATCAATTTTGACTGTTGATCAAATTTCCTCTTTCATCCTTCACGATACACGGGTATGGGTATGAGGCAGGTGATTATGTCATCGACAAATATGTGAAAGTCGTTAATCCTATTCCCCTCCAAGTTCCTAGGTCGGAATTCAATGTATCTTTGTTGATATTTCTTGAAAGTGGGCGAAGAGTTTTGCTTTTATTGTCGGTAAATGAAATATTCAACACCTTTGTTTATCATGATAAAGAGGCGATTCAGCGAGAATCGTTGCGACTTCCTGTTGTGATAACACATTTGGAGCATGGATTCCTTTATAGTAGTGGCCGGGATGGGAAACTGCGAAATTTCCCTCATCGCGGCTATACGGAAGAAGGGTCACTTTTGGAGAAGCAGATTTTCCCTCAAACCTGTGCGTTATCGCGAAACAGAGAGAACCTCTGACCAAGTGATGAACATTGAAACCTACAGCCTGTTGGTCAGTGGCCAAATCAAAGGGAGGAACAAGCAAAATAAATAAACAATGTTCCCGTTCTACAACACATTACGGTTGAAAGCTTTAACTTCCTGAGGAATTATAAGACGAAAAGTCGATAAGATATACGTTTGCATGCCTTCCTTTCCTTAGTCACATTTTATACTTCGCGTATGTGAAGGCTTGACGACGCCTAACTGTGCTCAGCTCCGAATTGCAATTTTTTTATAAAAGTGCTCTGCGACATCAGTCTCCTGGAGTTTCTCTTCAACTTCATAAACTTCGAAAGATTTTTGATGAATTGTACGGAAGAGTACGTCATCAAGATGACGGATTCACGCGGGATAAAGCAAAGAATGCTTTTTTGTGCTTCAAACGTTTTAGAAACGACGACTTCATTATTGAACGCGAGTATTCTAACAATTCAAGAAAACAGCAACAAGGTAATATTCGAACAAGGCGAAATGAGTTCGCTGGTTATAAATATTTAGGTTACATAAACTTAATTTTGTGAAGCTTGTCACAATTTACCTACCGCATAAAATGTTTTTTAAAAAATTTTCTAGACATGAATTAAATATATTTTTGCACAAAGGCCTACAACAAAAGTAATGCAATGAATATGAGGATGTGTCTGTGTCTGTGGCATCTTCCGAAGCTCGAAGAGGTGCATTTAAGTTGGAATTATTGGAGGCATCTGTCATGTTGCGACAATAAAACTTTCTTCTGAACTTCCCTTATTTGTTCTATCCGGCTTTTGTTTTTGAAGGTATTTGTTGTGATAAATGTGCTCTTGCTTCGATCACATTATCATGGAAGCGTAATTGATGATTTATGTCACAGTTCAAAGTAATACTAATGCGTGATATTTTGTATTGTTTTTCTATATGATATTATGCTTGCTTCGTAGTCTATATATAAAGAAAAACCGCTTCTCTGAAAAACTGTTATAGCAGTGATACAAATGTAATCACTTGAATTTATGAATACGGATTTTAGGAACTGCTATGGTAGGAAACAGAAGAAGAATAGAAAATGGTTTTGTTGAATTATTTTAAGTCTAATTCATTTCTAAAGGATCTTCATTTATATTGGTGCATTTCGTAGTATTATTTTAGCTTGTGCATTGTTCATACTAGGTGGTGGGATAGCTCAGTTGGCTAACGGCCGGGCTGTCCTATCCCTAGCTTCTAGCATGGCTTCGTGCCTTGGGTTGGGCAGGGATGAGTAAAAAATGCGCGAGACCAAAGTTGAGATAAGATGAGCAATTAATTACAGAATGTCCCTTTTAGATATTATCAATATAATTTTGCTTATACTGGAAGATGCTGTAACTTAGCTACAACAAGTAATGAAGGTTAGATCTCAATTATAGACAAAATCATGTACCGCAACTTTGAAGCTATACAGCTTAGTTTAGGTATATAGGCTGTAGCAGGCTTGTGCCTGCTAAAACAGATCTTTTTTGTATAAACATACAGACTCATCCTTCCATAGAAAGTCTACACATTGGTTACTTTTATAAGTAGCAGTCATTCTAGTCTTATATTTTTGTGCGAATTTATATCAGCTCTTTTGTTACGTTCTTAAACCTTGCAAGATAATGCTTTCATTTTCTAAGTTTCCATCTTTAATTTTCTCTCTTCATCTACCTATTGCGTATCTTATCATTTTGCTTTTATGCTTAGACTACAGCTGCCTGTGAATACGCCCAAACTTTCATGAAAAAGTTATTGACTGGAGCGCTTATAACATGCAATTTTTCAGAATCAAATTCAGATGGCCTATGCCTATACTAACAGTTTTACATGGATTTTTATGTAACTGAGTTCACTGAGTTTTAGCGAATTATTTTACTAAGTTATAACCGTTTTTTTTTGAAAAACTCAGTATACCGAGTTTAACTTAACTTGGTTAATTTCCGGTAAACTAGGTTAACTTAGTTTTAACTGAGTTTCTTGAAAAAGTCAGTTGACAACACTGACAATAGTTAACTTTGTATGACATATCAATTGTCAATTCCGTTGTGTTGGATTCACTTTTTCAATTCACTAAGCGATTTCCTTTATGATTCTGATTGTTTTCATTTTTATCGTTAGCCAAGGATAACAGAATGTATTACTATTATACTTTGAAATTGATCCTGCAAAATTTAGACACGTTTATCCTCTTGAGATGAAGGTCCATTTAATGCTAATATACTATTAGCTATGAATTTTTAGTTATTATATTCGTGGTATTGATAATATAAAGGCAGTGATGCGAACAATGTGCTTGCTCTCTCAAGGCAGACAGTGCACAAGATTACTAAAAACAAAGGCGATTAGGTACTTATGCATGTCAAATATTAACTGCATGCTACCATCCACACCTTTAGCGAGCGAGCGGTAGTGACCCTTCTTCCGTATTTCCCTAATTTCAAGTTTCCCATCCCGGCCACTACTATAAAGGAATCCATGTTTGGAGATATTGGGATGCAATTTCCAGCGGCTGTTTAATCCATTAACTGAAGAAATGAGGTGAGTTTGATCCGTGCGTACATGTTTTGTTTATCACCACATTTCCAATCAACATGCCTAGGCCAAGTTTCTCGCGTTTCATTTGTTCATAGAAGCATGGCTTGACTTATAAGCAATTTAGTCGTAGCTACAGACAGATTCAGTTTATCACATTGACTTGCTGCAGTCTATATAGTGAACATTTCTATTTGTCAAATTATATTTTAACTGAAGAGTAAGTACATTTATGCTTATGAGTGATTTGCATTTTCAATGCAATAAAATGATGAAATCTCAATCATGGTCGGTGATGCAATATACGGTACGGAGTAACCTCCACAGCGGCAACAGAGCCCTGCCGCTGCGTCGCTTCTGGTAGCAGATTCGACTTACTTCGACGTGACAACCCTCGGCCCCGGGAATCATTCCTGGGTGGTTGTCTTTGGCGGGAATGTGTTAGAGTAACGCTAACGAAGCAGTCGGAGGAAGAAAAACTCATGGGCTTAGATGCATCACCGACTAGGCCAATAGCAGTAGGATGTCCCCTAGTTAAGTTGGCCACCTTAATAAATTAGTTTGACTTTTCCGCCCCTACATTGATCGGATGACCTGTCTGGGGGTAGTGCTGAATGCAGCGACTTCGACAGTCAGTGAATCTAACAGGTACCCTGATCGAATCAACCATTCGAGAAGGACCGACCTGATGGATGAGACAGAAGTTTAATGCTGCACTCAATTCGCCAGCAGCTCCGATCGTGAGAGGGTGGTTCCTTCTCACCTTAAGGGTAGTTAGGTTAGGAATTAAGGACCAAAATATACTTGCAAAATACACAAAAGAATCATGATCCGTTATCTAAAATGTATGAGTTAGTAAAATATAGGTTATAATAGGTTTATCTGATGTCTGTAGCCAAGGCGCAACCCACTCTGAGGAAATGTCATTGACGGAAGAGTCGATTGCTGATTAGATAGGCCTACTAAGGAACGGTTGGATCAGATTACGTCAAAGAACCGTCAAAAGATCTTATAGAGAGAAGTGAAACAAGACGAAATGTGTTTGATTATTGTAATTCCTAAGTTTGTTAAGGCTACATAGATTTATCTTAACATTTTGATGATTCAACGAAGCATGGAAATAATTCAAATAGGTTGATGAACTAAACATTTTGAGGAAAAAAGTCAATCACTTGAATCTGCTGGCCTACGTGAATATCAGCCATCATTATTCGCATTAATACGATTACACGTTAGTAATACTTATAGCTCTTTTGTATTTTTTGTTTGTCGGCAAGCGATGCCCCCAAACTAATTTCCAATGCATAGTTGTACCACTGATTCGGTCATGATAAATGTGTAAGATGTCGGCAGAGTTTGAACGCTGGCAACACTTTTGGCGACAACAGCCATCGTCCAACCGATTGGAGCTCAGCTTGACGGAGGCGCGGAGAGAGTGTGATAAGGATCTCTATCCAAATGTACATAAACTCCTAACCATTTTTTTGGTCACCCCAGTGACAACATGTACAGCTGAGAGATTTTTCAGCCTGCTTCGCTTACTTAAAACCCATCATAGGGCAATGACGGGCCAAAGGCGTCTGAACGGACTCGCACTTCTGGCCGTTCACAAGGACATTAAGTTGTGTTACGATTCCGTTGTACATGAATATGCGAGAATATTTGATTCTCGATTGCGATTGATAGAATACATTTGCATCATATTATTATCCGTTTTATTCATCCATTTTTATAATATCTATTGAATATATGTAGGCTAATAAATGCATGAGAGATATGCATGTACCGGTACTATTATATGTACGAGTATATACATTCTGTTAATATATTTTGAGCGCAGTTTTACGGATTTTTGTATTTTTTGTATATTTTTGTTTTTTTGTTTGAGCGCAAGTGTATATGATATTTGATTTGGCTTGATGCAACAGGTAAATCACACGCAGGTAAATCGACTAGGTCTATTCATACAAGTTCTAAAATTTTTGAGGTCAGTATTCAAATATCATCCCCCCCCCCAAACGAAAATCCTGGGTACGCGCCTGAAAAACGGGTTCCAGCTTTACTTGGGGGATGCCACGAAAGTTTCACCTCATTCAAAGAAGAAGGCGGCCAATTCTCTTGCTCGTCATTATGTCTCGTATATTCATGATCATTCTCAACAGCGTCCATATAACAATTTCTTTATATCTAAAACTCTATGTTTTCCAATATTTTACATAATTACATGTTTGATCGGTTTCCTATTGTCAGTTTTCACCGAATCATGTGCACTGTACACGCTGTGAAACAATAAAGAATTTACTTACTTACATTTGAATGCTGTACACATATTTCTTCTCTTTTACAGATTTTAGATGACAGTATGACATCGTTTTTGCCTGAAGTGCATGCAGGAAGAATTTTAGTTATAGTATATTCGTTTACTTCGTCTGTGATTTCTTCAAAGACATTCTTGGTAGCTAATGCTCTTTTGTCTCGGTGTACCGTTCCTGTAGTAGTTCAACACACAATGTGTTCAGCGGTCAATGCGTCTCACATTCAATTTGTGGCGTCTTCAATCTTGATGAATTGAAAGATGATTGACCTGTAATTTATCTCTGGTTAATGTTATTGTCACATCTACATTAGACACGAAATAGGACGAATTGAAAGGCCTTGTCGATAGAATGTTGTCGTAACATTCACAATATGTGTGAGTGATGGATTCAAATCCTTCTGGATTCAACGCCAGTCTCATCAGGGGTGTAGCTTATGGATAGCAATACCCCGTGCTTTCTTAGGTTATATTTCTGTGGTTATTTTATCGTGGAATTTGCTATTGATAATTGAATCGATGCAGCTTTCTTCTTTCAAACTTTGATTTATCAACTCTTTTGGAATTATGACTTTTTATAATTGACCTGTTTATCATTCATGTTACTGTAGGTCAACGTTTATTGCTTTTGTTGAATGAACTGGATTTATGACTGGGAGTCGTAAGTAATGAAAATCACACATTAATATTTCTTCCAATCATAAATGCCAGATTAAATATCAAGAGGGAGAGTGAGATGAGAAGAAGGTAGAAATAGTGAAAATTGACGACTTGAATGTATCTAAGGGAAATTGATGTTTCAGATAAGGTGATGTTTCAACATGTTCCCTTTTCAGTGTGTGGAGATATCCATGGGCAATTCTTCGATTTGATGAAGCTGTTTGAGGTCGGTGGGCCACCTGCAACGACACGATATCTCTTCCTGGGGGATTATGTTGATCGAGGCTACTTCAGCATCGAGGTAAGTGTCCTGAGGCGAGGTATAAGATGAGGTGAAGCGGACAGAGAATGTTGAATTATGCATCAAATACAGAAATGATGATTTCCAGAATTGGTTAATCAGCTTCTGATAATGCCGATCTCTATAGATAATCGCTCATGTCATTATTATGAACAGCTTTGAGAAACTCGTTCACTGTCGTGTTTGACGAGAATGAATATCCGGGCGACTGCGTAACTGGACCATTTTTGCGAGTGTTAAAAGATAATCTGACAGTTAAGCGTTGTGTTTGCTTTTTGACAGATTAATTTTCTAAGAACAAAGCCAGGGTTTCCGATTATTTTCAGTTTTTTTACAAGGTTAGTTCCCCAAAAGATAATTCTGACTTTTTTGAGAATACGTAAAGGGTTGTTTCTCTGGAAACTTGTGCCATTTCTCGCTTCGACACAACTGTGATTCTGTTGCTTGAGTAAAACAGTTCAATCAGTTTAATCCACTCATAAAGCAAGTTGTTCAATGGTGCGGTACGTAGGTACTACAATATTTTGCTAATTATAATCTATTTGAGCAACTATAATGATGCTGATGGTTGTTGCTCATCATCATTGAACTTTTGGTTGCACATCTACTTCTGACTGACTCTAAAGAAACATTTGCATGGACAAACATTTTTAATCTAGCTCTAATCTGGAATTCTTTCATAAGACTCGTTCAGAGCGCCTGCGACCAGTATCTGACTACTATTGTGCCAAATGGTTGAAGTGTGTTCAATATGAGGGAAGTTAATAGTTCTTAAAGTGAATTTTGGAACAAATTTATTAATGATTATCATTGTGATTATATTGAGAGAGCACTTGTGTTGGTAGATGTTTACATTAACAGGTTGCATTCAGTATAGGCCTATCTACAATTAATTAAGCTAAATGCCAAGACGATGTTTTGAAGTTAATATTAATTAAACGAAACTAAATTTCATAACTTTTGAATCTTTCCATAGAATGCTTAACAATATATTCCGAATTAATAAAAATTCGGAAATTAAATTTTGTATGGCTGAACTTTTCGTTATGAATTCATTTAACATTTCCAAAAGCATCAATAAAAGATAGTCTATGCAGTATTTTGCAGATCATCAAAAATATGACCTTATATTTAAGCATGCCAAGTGGTGATCTTAAGTGTCTTTGTTTATTGATGAAGTAGCTTTCAGAACTGCTTGCAAGGAAATTGAAAAATTCTGGAAAATTCAATTAATTACACATGTTTCATAATAATATCTGGAAAATATGTTTTATGATTATCTTGTGAGATCTGTCATCGCCGTGTTGATGAAAGTCGATTCATATCTTATCTAATCTCATATTTCATGTTTACTACTTCAAATGCAGCTCATATATGTACATTATTACAGAAGCATTTTGTATGTAGGCTGATCTTTGTTCTTATTACTCAATTTAAAAAGGACAGTGAGAATTTTCAGACCTCTGTAGCCTTCTCAGCATTCTCAGTGATGAGCTTGTATTAATAAGAGAAGATGGCTCTCATGATAGCAGAATGCATTTTTCAAGCTCCATGTAGTAATATGAATCAGACAGTAGTCGTGTCGACATATCGATTATCTGGACATTGAAACTTTTCGATGTCAGCGGAAATCTTTGCGTTGTGTTGTGGCTTATGCTTGCCACTAATTAATCTTTTAGCCCTTTAGTATCGTGTCATTATCTTTTCAAACCTGTCAATTGTCGACTTCCATGACAGTGACGATGGTAATGAGTTTGTTGTCATCTACGTGACAGACAGTGTTCGGTCTTTCTAGGCTTTGTCATGTTCAACTTCTATTATGCCTTCATCATTTGTTTACTTTTTCACTGTCGAATAGGTGCAAGCTATTTACGTCGCAATTATCATTTTCCTCTTCATCGTCAGCTTTATCTTCACCAGTGTTTCAGTGCCTTATGGGGACTGCCTTTGATAAACCGATTGATGGACGACCAGTAACCGACAGATCAGCACTTTCTTTAGAGATGTCATCTTGTGGTCTTTGACGTGGTCAAGGCATTGAAATTTAGGACGCTTTTAACGAACGCGAACGTCCAGATACAACAACCTTACCTTTATGCAAACCTCATTATTTCAATTACATGTATTTTGAAACTCACTTTTGCTTTGTTTCACATTATCCAAATAATAGTACTCTAATCAACCGGGAGGACATGAAGACAATTAGTCAAACAGGACGCCTGCGGTGGTAAGCGGAATTTTCGACTAGTTAGTCGATCTTGGTTCTCTAGCATCTCTTCAGCTTTTATGTCCAGCATATCTCCATCATGTCGTCTTCGTTCATAGTGATCGTTACATCACAGGCTATCAATTCTTTCATCATTCCTCTTTATTTCAACCATGCTATTCGATAAATAATGACCAGCAAGTTACAGTCTTCTCAATAAAAATCAAAAGCTGAAAAATAAGTTTTAAGAATTCATAATTTCTGCGTATGATAAGCAAACTTATCACAGTTGGTAAACTAGAAAACATTTGTACGTTGGAAGCACTGTATTTCGTTGGAATTCATAAAGTGTATAACAGAGTACTCGCCACTGATTGATGATGGCGTGTTGAGAAAATGTAGTGAATGAAGTCTTCAAAATACGGGTTTAAAACCATATATGATAACATTTGGTAAACATAGTGCAAAGCAAACTGAAAGGTCTTACAAGATTTAGCACTGTAAAAGAAAATGTAGGCCGATAATATTTTATTGATGCGCGACATGTTTCGCCCTATCTCATCTGGCACATACTTAGGGTGACAAATCGTAAATAAAAGCAGCTTTTATATGACATAAGAACAGATGAATGAGTTGAGTTTAAAAGCAAGTCAGTTGTGGACAAATTATATGAGTCACGTGTGTAGAATGAGGTTACTATGGCAGCATCAGACCGATGATTGTCTCCTTTTGTTGACATAATGCTGGCTTGAGCCTATCAATCAGCAGCGCTTCCACCACACACAGCTGGCCTTTGTTGGAGCACCTTCTTAAAATTGAAAATCTGCTTCGGGCCCCAGATTGTAGAAGGGGGCAGGACATAGGATGTTTGGTAATACTGCTGTCAGGTTCAGTGTTTGATCGAGGTCTCGTACGGTTTCCTTTGTTCAGCCAGTCGGGAATATGTTGCCGTTGTCTCTTTGAGGCTTGGAATTGGGTCCTTCCGACGTAACTGCATCTACAGAAACATTTGAATTCATATATCACCATGGAGGGGTCCTTTTCCTTTGTTGCCTCGTATCCATCTTGAGCATAACACTTCCTTGTTGTGAAGACGATGACCGGGTTGACGTTGGGAAATTCTGCCATCGTCACTTTTCTTAGTTGATTGGAAGCAACTTGTGTCGGTATTTCGCCTTTGTATGGCAAGACCAATCGAACTTCTTTCCTTTTGGGGCCGATCATCTTTTCTCGTGCTTTATTGTATCTCTGGATGAACCACTGTGGATAGCCATTATCTTGTAATGTTTTCATTAAGATATTTTCTTCTTTCTCTAGGTGAATTGGGCTGCAAATTTTCCGGGCTCTGTTGAACAAGCAGGCAACTAAGTTACGCTTGTATGAGGTCGGGGCGAAGCTGTAGAAGGATAGATACAGCCCTGTCCATGTTTTCTTTCGGTAAGTCTTCGTTGTTACTTGTCCATTGGTCTCACGTTGCACGAGCACATCCAAAAAGGCAATTAGATTTAGCACTGTGCAAAAAATGCATCAGAACTTATAGAACGATCTAATGAGAAAGTATTGCAAGAAAATATGTGCGTTTTGATCTCGCATTCATATATTCTTCTTATGACATAGATAGCCTTTCAGATTCATTTCCATTTTTCGTACGTTGGTTTTTTATGCAATGTCGTTGTCGGTTTCCGAAGACCGTTTTCTTTGCTTCGAGCACGTCTGAATTACTAAAACGAACTGATGGAAGACCTCTTTCGATGTCGTACACTCACTGGCATGCGACTCTCTATGTTTGATGCCATCCTGTCCACTGATAATGTGTTTCCGTGCGAGTCGCACGAAACCGCGTGCATGAGGATTGTTTTTTAGTGCGTCTTTTGATAAGAAAGAACGTTTAATCGGCAATGTCGTTGACGTTTCCAACCGTTTATCTTCATCTTCGATCAAATTTGCGGAATTGAAATCAACTTTTGGTTGATGAGTGTCTATTGTCCTCTCCTTTGATATTTCTATAATTTTTATTTTCTATGAAAAGTTTCGCATTGTTCATTCGTGGTCGAGATGAATATATATTCGTTGGTTGGATCTAGATTTATTAGTTTTCAGTTAAATTTCATTCACCGACAGTTCTCGCATTACTTCATAATATGCTTTGCATTTACATAATATTTTATGACTTTTGGTGGGTCTTGTCATCATCGTTTCTAGCTCGATACTGCAGACCTATCCATGAGCAAAATCGTCGCTCGTTGGATATATTAATGAATTTAGATGTCCGTAAATTATTCAGTGTATCCGCTGGATTTGAAACTGGCATGGGATGTCAGAAATACGAGACAAGAAAGAGGTTGTGGAAGATTGTTGTTGCCAATATCCTCCACTTCATCAAGTTGACACTTAACACGTTACCCAAGGGGAAAGGGAGAGGACGTACAATTAATTAATAATACTTTCCATTGGTATAGAGTATTTCTACGAGAAATGAACACAACGGACGCGTCTAAGTAATTCTTTCTATATTTTAAGCAAATAGAAGGATAGAAGCTTCTGATTTTTGTTGTTTAATACTATCTCTCAAAGGTTGGTCAAATAGGATAAAAATGTAGACAGTTCTTGAACAAAGACAAATACTTGACGTGAATCATACAGAAGATGTAATTAAATGAAATTAGCATCATTACTGAATCTTCATCCTACTACGTGTGCATTGCGACCCTATATTGGACGACAAGCTAAGGTGTCTGCGCCCTTGAAAAATCTTTGAAACCGGGTAGGTGCACTTGAAATCCTTGAAAATTGAGACTTACTAGTGAAAGAATCTTAAATTTTAGAATTTTATGAGTTTTCCTTGAAAATCTTATTTTGGACTTCAGACAATGTGATGATCAGAGTTTTTATTATTGATTGAACTGCAAATTTGTCATATTTATTAATTGCTTTGCAGATATTCTTAGGGGTCCGAATCTTCATTCAGCTTCGTTTGCGAATGTTAAGAACGTGCTCTGTAGATGTGTCACTTGAATCAAGGCAATCAAAAGACTTAAAATATTGGGAGTGGGTGTGCCGTTTTATGCAATTCTTGGTCACCTGTTTGCCTTAAGGTCCTTTCAGAATAAATGGCATTGGTTAGCGTTGTGAACATCCGGCTGTGGTCACAGGAGGAAATGTAGCTATTCAATCTTCCTTTTAATTGCCTTTCTATCTTTTTCATGTTTCGCTGGATTTAGATTAAAAACCTTTGCACACTTTATTTTAAGGGATGGACTTGTAAAAAATCTTAGATGTGCAAATAAATTGGATCGCAATTACTCACACATTGTTGTAATTGCCATCTTTGCCAGTAGCAGTGGCAATTCCATTGAGCTGATCGTATTATGTTTTGTATCAATTATTTTGTTATGGCACGTTAGTGGTTTTATCGCCTGTATTTGAGACAGAAATACAATTTCAACTCGCACGGCGAAACACTTTTTCTTTCACTAGGAGTTTTAAAAAGCCGAAAATTTCGGCATTAGTAACTTACAAAACTTATGTAATGTTGGGTATAGTCATCCTTAAGAACAGCTCAGATCGAAAAAATAGTGATTGAAATTTGCATGACAGTTAGCGAATTCAGTGCTCAGGCTTTCACGAGATAGTGTTGAAAATACAGTGGACTATTTCATTGAAGCATGTCAGTGCTGAATATATCGCTAGTGCATCAATAAATAATTGAAGTGTTATTCGATGATTTATCAGGCTGAATGCGCGTTCTATAACTTATAATCCTTCCCGAAGTATAAGCATCCCATTCCAAGCAGGATTTAGCGCAAGTTTCAAGAAGCCTGAATTTTAAGATATTGATTCACGCGTTCTTTGATAATGAGGAACAGGCTGGTTGAGCTTGACGCTGTTAACAAAAGCTATATAGCTGAAGAAGGTTGCAGAACATGTCCCTGAAAATGGCGATCGGATTGGCGCGGACACCGTGCAAGTCTCTTTTTACTTGGTGTCATGGTTGGAGTTGCGGCAGGACTTCTTGGATATTTTCGTGATTTTGGAATCCTATTTTCATTTTATGCAAATGTTAAAATTCTCCTGGGTTTCCTTTCGTCAATATAGCTTCGAGCTCTGATATGCGGTTCATTTCTTATATTTTGTGACTTTTAAATTCATTGCGACTAGTACACTTTGAATAGAACTAAGATATTCATTTCTGGTAATCAAAAACATCAATAGATTGCTTAATTGTTAATACCCCACAGTGTATCTTCACATTCCAAATGAACTGAAATTTCTTCAGTGATAGATGAAGGCATTTGTTCCTTCATTGTGGTTCCAACAATGCGTTTATATCACATTGGTGGACGGCCTATCATAAGTTGTGAATGATGTGGTATATTGATGACGCAGAAGTAATACACTGGAGAAGTGGGAAAAATGGGATGTCGTTTATTTTCTATTAACAGCAACACTAGGCATGACTAGTTTGTGGTGACTTCTATGTACGAATTCTAGTCATGACTAGTACTCAAAGTCGCTGATCAAAACTAAGACATGCATACGGGTCGATGACTCAAATATTACATGCATTAAGCAATTAATGGATATTGCAATCGTTTTGTTTATTTCAATCACCTCAGTAGAGCCTTCTACAGTGGTTGGTGGTAGAGTAGGCTGTCTCAAGTCAATCATTTGAATTTAATCCTTATTTATATTAATCGATCGCTCAGCCATGGAATAGCAACCTTATGTGATGCTGTCAGAAGCAATCCTTCATCTATGGTCAGAAGCTCCAAACTGGGTGCAAGTTGGATCTTTTCTGAACTCTTCGGTTATGCGAACGTCCGACCTCAGTAGCAATTATCGAATTCGTTTATGTTTTAGTCTCCGCATAATTGCTGCAGTTGGTTTGCAGAAAAATGAATTCGAATCGACAATTTGCAAATATTCTTGTATCGCTCGCATTTCACTGACTAATGCGCATTGTACGTAATACAATTATCTGGAGCTGGACATGATCGGGATGAATTCTGCTTTCGCTGATGACTTACAATGTCATCCATCTCTCGAGCGAACAACTTTGATTCAGGAGGGAATGCTTCACGAGGCAACCAACTTTCAAGTTTCTCATACGATCGATTCAATCATAACGTAAACGAGATAATTGAGGTTGATTGTTTCCTGACATATTCGTTCGGTTGGAATTTCGTCCTGTCGACCACAAGGTCGGTTCAATGTCTTATCTGGCATCGACAGTTTTCGTTACCAATTTTGACGCAATTTAATTTCAATCGGCTGTTGATGCTGCAAATTTGGTTTTACTTGAGGTAGTCATGCAAT